>JASPKZ010009866.1:0-52738 GCA_030220185.1 Diploptera punctata
GAACATTTTGAAGAACTGGCTGAATATTAATTTATAGCAATGATTTAAAGAGATTTATTACACAGGTTACGATTGGAAAATATTACTTCAAGATGATAGTTTATGTCCGCGCCACCATGAACCTATGGGTTCGATATGCACTGAATTAGTTAGTTAGCATAAATATTTGCGGCCGCGCCAATGTCCTGGATCGTATTGAGCCTCTAACTAAAATGCAGACAAGACGTTGGTGTTTTAAAAGGCGGAGAACTGGCAAATTGTGTGATGTAAAATATGCGATATCAATATGAATGTGCGAGCCTATCTTAAAAATCTCGAAAGGACTGTAATAGAATTACACATTTTAAAATAAATAGCCATAAGATAACTTCGGGCTTTTTGTGTGCTTTCATCTGATAACTGGAGAAAAATTTCAGGCCTTTAAGTATACAATTTTTAAAGAAATGTGGTGACGATGATGTTAAACTTGATTATTTGTTACTTATGCTGTAAATTGGATGTGAAGAATTATGTTGATAATCGAAACAATAAACGTACAGAAGTTTACTTTTGAAGTCTGGAAATAAATAAGTACTTCGAATAAATTTACATTATACAGAATTGATTAATGCGGATGATCTGCAAGGTTTCTATATGAGAGCAATTAAAAAAATATGTGTAATAGAAAAAAACTAAAGTACAAGTTTACCTAATAAAAACTATCAAATCAAACAGAATTAAATTATTTGGACATATAAAAAGAATTACGGAAATCATTACTGAAAAATATATATGAATGGAACCCGACAGGAAAGGAGAAGAACGGAAGTTGTAGTCACAAAAATGGAAGAGAGCAACTTAGATGAAGGGACATGGGAAAATAGAATGTGGTGGAGATTGACTATAGAACCTTGAAACAAGTAGCGTATGATATCAAACACTGTATTAAACCTGAACATAAATAAATAAATGAATAAACATAATTATGAAAGAATTTTAATAATAAAATCCATCTTTTACAGTAAATAGAACTTATGAACTTAGCATTCAATAGATATAATGTAGTAGTGGCGAAAAAAATTGGTATAAGAAACAATATAAAAAAGTGAAGAATGCAGCGATCTAAGGCTTCATTACTGGTTGGAATCCCTGTGATCAAACAAATATGTCATTGCAGTTCCTCCAGTTTGGGACAATTTGATTAGTGAGGAGTATATTATACAAGCGAAAAAAGTCTGGGAAAATCCAAAGTTTGACCACATATTACACATATGTCATGTATCACGTGATATCTTATTGATAAGCATTTAAACTATGAATTAAAAAATGGATGTAATCTTTACCTCTTAGAGGAACCTTAAACTTTGACCTGTCTACAAATTTCAGCTGCGTAAATTTATAGATGAAACACTTTTGAATGCAATCTGTATACGGAGTATTATTAATGCCATGTAATAGTACATTACGATGCGAGGTTGGAAAGTACATTCACAAACGTGCGTTGTACATTATTTTTTGCGCGATGGTGTTTTAAAAATAATAAATAATAGTAAAATAATAACATCTTTGATGGAAATATTTGCGTTCATTATAAAAAAAATTGACTGTCGTTAACAGTGTGGGCAATGTTTATTAGTTAAAACAACAGGAGGCCTCAAAAAATTATTGATAACATGACAGCAAGTACGTAATTATTGTTTTATATTGTTTCAAATAAAGTGCAGTTCATTTAAAAAAGAGTGATTTGTTTCGTACAATGTATATTAACACTACATTATGGATTTTTTTGTATATAAGTGCCTACATTGTGCGCGGTATACATAGATAGCACGTGGATGTAAATGTAATATTACAGTATGGTTATTTAGGTTGGCAACCCCGAAATATAGGAAGTTGAACTTTCAATTATGGTCGCCATTGCTGGCAAACACAACAAAACACACTATCGCGCAAAAAAAATATATTTTTCAGTTTCAAATTTAGCGGCGTTGCTTCGTAACCCAACATTTGTTACGTTAACATTATAGTAATCCTATTCAACATGGCTCAATTTTATATTCTTCATGAAAATTATGTTACATTTCTGTTAAAAATATTTATTGAACGTAACGGAGGAACATCTTAACTAACAAATTCACACTATCCAAACTGAGGTTCATGGACGCGCGGAGAAAGCTCTCCACATATCCGAATCCTGAGCAAATTCTCCCCAAAGATCACCTGTATAATTTACATCCCACTAAACAGGATAAATTTTATTCTCCTACTTTATTCTTGTTCTACCTACTGGACGCTTTCGCTCTGGTTTTCCTACAAGTATTTCTCATGCCCCTCTTCCATTCCCCATTCTTCCACATATCCAGCTGGTCGGACTTAACTGTTCTTATTACATCTGTCTTCCCATAAACTTCATCTACTGTAGTTTATTGTTAGAACATTTTATATTCATCTTTTTTTCGTCTAATTGTGGCCCAAAAGTTGTCTTTAGAATATTCTGTAATAATCGTAATGTTTTATCCGATCTTAAAGTAAGAGTCCTTGTCTCTCATCCATATGACATAACTGGAAGAATAACAATTTTATGTATTTGCCGTTTGACGGTTTTTGAGTGAAGTTGGGAGGAGCCACATATCGATTTAAAAAACAAATTGCACTCAGTTTTCTCAAGGAATCCGCTTCTTAAATAATAAATAAATTAAATTATAATTCTATATAATTTAATATTGGATAACTAAAATATGTACAAATATAGCAAAACTTTTTTGTCACTTATCGCCTCTGTGGATATAGCCAGGCTGATCACATATCACTCACAGGACCTATACTCTCTCCATTATCATAAGTAATGCCACGAGTTATTTCCAATTTATCCTGAGAATTTATAAATGAACAGTGGCATTTGTTAGGGCTATTTAATGAATAAAATTAAGCTGTTTACTCACAAATCATTATTTAACTACTGTTATTTTAAAATATTTATATATTTAATGTAAACGGCGATGTTTCAAAACAAATGAGAAACGATTGTTACGTTTCATTTGTTCATCACTGCAACCAGATCATATTATTTATTGCCAAAGGATAGCAATATTGTAAGAATGTACCCTAGTGGGGAAATTTATAACCAACATTATAGGTATTACTTAATTTCTGATGTACTATGATGTAAATATATCAATTATATGTTTCTGCAATGTTATTTCCTAGGAAATAATTCGTTTAAGAAAGTGCAAACAGTCGTTTCAATTTTGTTGTGGTATAATCAATTGCTACAAACGTTTTTATATTATCTCCCGCAATCACTATGAGTTTACATCTGTGCACTATATATACAATCAGGTAGCCACATGTACTCACTGCAAAATAATACTATGACATATTCAGAATGTTAAAAGGAATTGCTTCATTTTAAAGTGATAAAATTAAAATCATAAAATCGGGGTGAAAAACGACTGTGATTGGCTGCAAATAAAGAATCATTGAAATGTGATTGGTCCTTGACTCCCATTTGGGGCGTGAGTTTAATAAATAGTAATCTGTAAAATGACACTAGTTACAAGCTGTTAGCGGACGAAGTGACTGTTTATATATTTTTAAGGACGGAGACGATAAATTGAAAGGAAAGATATAGAACAATATTATCCGTAGTGAAGTAAATCATAATATAATGGTACTGTACATCAACTATACGTAGACTTCAAAAGGGCATACGGTTCTAATAAGAGGGAGAAGTTATATAGTATCCTGTTGAGTGTGGAATTCCTCAAAAGTTAGTTAGACTTATACGAATGTGTCTAAATGATACAAAGAGTAGGGTGCGTATAGGCAAACAGTTTTCGGATCCTTTTGAAATCCAGATTGGGTTGAAGCAAGGAGATGCACTATCTCCTCTACTACTTAATTTTGTACTTGAGCATGCCATTAAATATTTAGAGAATGAAGAAGGCTTACAACTCAATGGTATTAATAAGCTGTTAATTTATGCTGACTATTTAATTCATGCCCCAAATGGGATTCAATGACCAATCACGTTACAATGATTACTGTATTTCAACCAATCAGAGTCGTGTTTCACGAAATATTTATCGATATTAAATTTACCATATTAAAGAAATCTCCCCCTTTTTAATATTCTGAAAAGGTCTAACCATTACATTGCAGTGACTGATCCCATAAGAAATACGGCTACCACATTGTATATATAGTGCATATATGTCAAAACATAGCGCTTGCAGGAGTTAATATAAAAACATCTGTAGCAATTTATTATACCACCAAACAAATAAACCACTGTTTCCACTTTCTTAACTGTATTTTTTCCTAGGTAATAATCCAGAAAAATATAATTGTCATATTTACATCATACGACATCAGAAATTAATTAATATACAGTTTGATGTGTTTCATTTTTTCTCCACTAGAGAGCATTCTTACAATATTGCGATCCTTTGGCAATAAATAGTATGATCTGGTTGCAGTGATAAACAAAAGAAGCAGATGAAGCGTACCAATTGTTTCTCATTTGTTTTCGAACATCGTCGTTTACATTAAATATATAAATATTTTAAAATAGCTATAGTTAAATAATTATTGTGAGTAAATAACTTAATTTTATTCGTTAAATAGTCCTAACAAATGCCATGAGTGATTTCCAAATTATCGATAAATTCATGACTCACGAAGTGAGGAGTGAATTTATCTAGAGAATTTGGAAATCACTCGTGGCATTACTTATGATGATGTAGTACTATTGGGCGATAGCGGGGATATACTGAAGGCCAACACGCACACATATTGAGTAACACTAAGAAATTGGGACTGGAAGTAAATATCAATAAAACTAAATATATGGTCACACGTAGAAATACATTATATAATGAAAATGGACAGCTAATAACACATGAGGGAAATTTTGAAGAAGTGGCTGAATTCATATACCTAGGAAATTGAATCACAAATAGGAATGAGATGCAAAAAAAAAAAAATTAAACATAGGCTCAATTCTGGAAATGTTTGTTATTATGCATTACAGCGACTCTTGTCGTCCCAACTCCTTTCAGAAAACGCTAAACTTAAAATATATAAAACTATTATTCTACCAGTTATATTATATGGATGCGAAACATGGACTCTTACTTTAAGGGAGGAAAGGAGATTACAAGTATTTTAGAATAAAGTTCTTAGGAACATTTTTGGACCAAAAAGAGATGAACAGACTGGTTAATGGAAAAGAGTGCATAACAGTGAACTACAGGGTCTTTATAGGAAGCCAGACTGCAATGGGTAGGACATGTCGAACGAATGGGAAGTGAAAGACGTGCATGGAAGCTTCTTGTAGGAAAACCAGAGGGAAAACGCCCAGCTGGTAGAACAAGAATGAGGTGGGAGGATAATATTAACTTTGATTTGAGGGAAGTATATTGCACAGAAAATGGTTGGAAAATATTAATTCAGGATAGGGATGTATGGAGGGCTTATGTCCGCGCGGTCTTGAACCTACGGGTTTGATAGTGCCAGTGAGTTAAAGTTAAATTTGTTATAATGTTCATTCAGCTTGCCTTCAAATATATTTACAGTCTATCAGATGATATCACATTAAAAAGATGATAAATATCTTACAGAACATGTAACCAGTATTTACCTGACCGTTTATCCAAAAACAAACGCAGCTGCGTAATTCGATAGATCTAACACTTTTCAATTAATTTTTCTGAAATATTAATATTTATGATATTAGTTTGTGATAATATTTTTCAACTCCACATCGCGTGACGTTGCTACGTAACGTTATCAGCACGTTATTGTTGTGGAACAAGCGACATTTATACAAACCTTCATGAAATATATATATTTAATGAAAATATTAATTGAACGCACAGAAAGATGAAAGTCCAAACCGATTTAAATAATAATTCACACCTCTTTTCTTGTATTTATATAATCGTATGCATAGTTTTATATTCAAAACTTTACATTAATTTACTATTTCAGATAATCTGAATTTCCGAATAAATTATATTAGTGCAATTGTTATTTCTCCTTACTTAATATGCACTTCTATCGTTTATCCTAGTTTGGTTGTTACCTACCTACGGAAGGGTTTAAAGACCTGGTCCCATCACAAGAACACGTCTCTGAGAACATTTATCGGCTAGATATAAATCACGAGGCTAATGAACATAGCTGTTAAAGAGCGTCGTTAAATAAATATGATAACATAACACTAATACAGCTCATTTGTTTTCTCAACTCTGTTTCTCCCGACTATAGGCTAAGTATTACACATATTTTAAGGAGATTGTTGTAACAACCATCCTGAATTGTCCACCACTTGTGCCGCTCGACTGATGCTATTTGTGCATTATCTTCTAATGTGATTCTTTCTCTGGATTTTGGTCATTTTTTCATAGCAAATAATACTCTCTATGCTGCTCCTTGTTCAGTCCTTGTGCACCCAATCCACATGGAAGTCGTGTTATCCCTATACGACTCAAATATTCCTTAGGACTATTATTATGCAGTTCCTCTACCTGGGACCCATGTGTTTATTATGTTGTGTTGTCCTTGCTGTCTTGTAATCGCCTTGGAACGTTGACAACTGTAGGTCTAACGAGGCCAGTCATTATGTACCTATTTAATGTGTGCATTACAGTTCCTGTCGTCAGCCCTAGTTGTTTACGTAGATGCATTAATGTGGTGCACGAAATAAAACATATTAGAGTAAAAATTAATAAACACATGTGTTTCAATACAAGTTGTAAAAACATCAGCTGCGATATGAAAAATTAATTAGAACATGTTGAAAAGCATGGATGGGGATGGCAAATAGATTAACCCAATACTAAAAATCTAAAGATCACATTTTCGATTCCACAAGGGGTCAGAATTTTTAAAACTTGACCAAACTTAATTTTGTCATCATTTAGAATTGTCATCAAGCGAATCATCACTGAATACAATGAGTATTATGTGTATAATATTGTTACAAAGCAGGTCTCATAACCCGGCCCTATTAATTCTCTACAATTTTATGCTTCACCTAACTCTCCTAAGGTTATTCAAGGGATTGTTGTGCAATAATTTCATAACTAACTAACTCACTGGCACTATATAATCCGTAGGTTTATGGCCGCACGGACATAAGCTCTCCATTTATCCCAATTCTCATCTATTATTTTCGAATAATCATCACCTGTTTAAATTACTTTCCAAAAATAAATAAATAAATAAATAAATAAATAAATAAATAAATACTAATAATAATAACGTCCCGCGCCGTAGCCGAGTGGTTAAGGCAGGAAGCCTTGGCGCAGAGCTACGGGAATTCCGCTGGTTTGAGTCTGCATGGGAGAAGAAATTTTCTCATGGTATTTCCGCCAGTATGGAATCGGTACCCACCCAGCATCGTGAGGCATTTGGGTAGCTAAAATAAGTAGCAGCTCCAGGTTGAGAAAACCAGCTATAACGACAGGGGGACTTGACATGCTTGACCACATGTCCCTCCTACACTGGCTGATGATCATCCACGTTTGTGATTGAGACATGTGGATGTGAGGCCAGCAGCCGGCTGGTAGACTAAGGGCATTCTAGTCCTGTCGCGCCAGGAGTTTTATAAATATAAAATAATATAATAATAATAATAATAATAATAATAATAATAATAATAATAATAATAATAATAAATATCAACTCATGGTCAACACGGAGTCGGGTCGAAGGTTAAGATCAGATGAAACCCCTGTATTTATAGATGTCTATGGACGGCAATGTGCCGGCATACCAAGCCTATCACAAGGGCGGATGAACGAAATGAAACAAAGTGCATGAGATGTTATTGAGAGACGATGGAATGAAATTTGTGACAGGAGAAAACGGGTAAATCATTAGAAAAAACCTGGAGCTCTAAGTAGAGCTTCCGACCAGGAAACACGCCTAGAAGCACTCGCCACTGAAGATGCCCTCCGCAGTTGAGGGCGAAACGTCTGGTATCAACACCAACTATGGACCACGGCCACAGAACCCGGAATCACTCAACATTATACTCGTAGCATTACTTATGATAATTTATTTCAAAGTATTTCTTGGAGGACAAGGAGTACAAGTGATTCTTAATGCAAAAAAAAGTTATAGTATGGGCTAATGTTTACATTGAAACTGTTCATATTTGGCGGATAAATGGACTCGTATACCAGGAACACAAACACAACTTATGAGACTTGTCAGATATTCCTGGAATATTATATTCTCATTGAACTTTAAACTTAATTTTGTCGAAACTATTTTTTTGTCACCTGTTCCCCTTGTTCTCTCGCCGGCTCATATGTCATCTCCACATTAGTGATCACTTGCCAACACAAGGACTCAGCCTGGATAGTTATACATTTGTTATGGTTTTGTAAGTAATGTGATGCCCCTTTAGTTGTTGTAATCTGTCTTCTGTTCTTGTTTGTAGATTGGCACGATAATTAAGTTGTTCATTTCATTTGAAGAGTTTTTCTCCCAAATCGTATATACATCCGTTATATCATCTCCATGAAATGATCTTCACATAATGTTACTAGTTGTGCTGTGAACCTGATGCTTCATGCGTCTTATGTTTTCTATCGCTATTTGAATCCCCAGTGAGCGTGGCTCTGCGACTGATAATTATGCTGTCTGTAAATCATCCTTGAAATATCCTGTTCTGCATATACTCTTAGTAGTTGATTAAATAATTTCTTCCATGTATTTAATATACTCCTGAATACCCCCACTTTCATTCCCAATTGTATCAGTTCTAGTCCAGAACCATATCTTTCTAGGTTCTTTCCCCAATATTATTCTCCGAGTTCTTATTTGTTGCATACATTTTGACAACATTTATCTTCTGTTTAAAATATTCTATCTTGTTACATGATTACTCGATTTAATAACTAGCCAAGGGGTAATTTGAATTATGTGTGATTTCCCCGGTAACGCTAATGCTCTTCCATACTCATTACTTTTTAGAGATTTCTCTGAAATGTGTGGTTACGGCACGAGTAGTGAACATTCCATTTCCGAGATAATTTTTGTTTTAAGATAAAGGTTCAACATATCAGAAGTAGAATAACGGTCACTTCACAAACCAATCAGAGAAATATAAAATTATAAATTACTATTTCATTATCCATTTCCATTATCTTACCAGACGTAACATCGACACAACGCTGAAATTTAAGCAACGAAGTGGCTTAATTTAAAAGAGAATCATGATTAGCTCTCTGTAATTACGTAAAACAGAATATTTCGTAAGCTTAAAGTTAAATTTGTCCACGTTTATGATGTTACTAACCAACTAATTAACTCACTGGCCCTATCGAACCCGTGGGTTCCTTGCCGTGCAGACATAAACTCTCCATTCATCCCTATCCTGAACTGAAGTTTTCCAATCATCCCCTGAATAATCTACTTCCCTCAAATAATGGATAATGTTATTCTCCCACCTCATTTTTGGTCTACCAACTGGGCGTTTTCCCTCTGGTTTTCCTACAAGTAGTTTCCACGCACCTCTTTCTCCCCCCGCACCTGCTACCTGTCCTGACCGTCGAAGTGTACGAGACTTAATTTGTTATTATATTTAGCTTCCTAGACATGTCATAAAGCTCACTATTATGAAGTTTTCTCCATTCACCTGTATGTTCGTCTATTTTCGGCCAAAATGTTTCCTTACTACTTTATGCACAAATACTCGTAATCATCTTTCCTCCCTTAATGTAAGAGTCCATGTTTCGCTCCCATATAATATAACTGGTAGATTAACAGTTTTATATGTTTTCAGTTTTACGTTTTTAAACATTGATTTGGGACGCATAATGCATAAAAGCATGCATTTCTAGAATTGAGCCTCTGTTTAATTTATTTGTGCATCTTCTTCCTATTTGTAATTATTCATCTCAGATATGTGAAATCAGCCACTACTTCACAATGTCCATTGTTTGTGATTAAATGTCCATTTATATTATATAACGCATTTCTATGTGTGAACATATATTTAGTTTTATTGAAGTATATTTCCAGTCCCAATTACTTTGTGTTACTTAATAGAGTGTGCGTGTTTATCTCCTCGCTCTCGCTCAATCACCGCCATCATCATCATAAACTAACAGCCTGTTAATATCATTGAGTTTTAGGCCTTCTTCATTCTCTAACGATCTGATGCCATGCTCTAATACAAAATTGAATACTAGAGGAGATAGCATATCTCCTTGCTTTAAGCCACTATGAATTTCTAAAGTACCCGGAAACTCTTTGCCTACACGCACCCTAATCTTTGTGCCACTTAGACACATTCGTACAAGCCTAACTTTTTAGCAATTCCGAACTACAGAAGGATACCATATAAAACTTCTCCCTCTTAACTGAACGAATGCCTTTTTGAAGTCTACGTATAGTTGATGTACAGTGCCATTTTATTCCCATTTATTTTTAAAAATCTTATACTAAAAATCTGATCTGTTGTAGACCTGTTTCTTCTAAATACACATAGATTATCTTCTAGAATGTCATAAATATAGGAAGTAAGCCAGCCTACTAATATATTTGTTTCGATTTTGTACTCAGTTGAGAATAATGGCATGCCACTGTTGCTGTTGCAATCAGTTTTATCTCCCTTCTTATAGATTGGTACGATAATGGATTCTTTCCATTCATTTGGAAGAGTTTCGTTCTCCCAAATCATTTAAAATAACCGACGTATCTTGCCCATCAATTTTTCTCCCCCTGATTTTATGAGTTGTTACATTAATAGGAGTTTAAATTATGGTAAATCTGGTATTTAAAAATTGTATTTATTATTTACCTGATAGATGAGGCGTAGTTCATTTGTGCGTTCGACAAACGCAGCCATTTAAACATATGTATGAAGCGATTTAGAAATGAAAATTTAAAAAAGCCAATGTTTTATGAATTAGTCTTTATAAAATAATATTTTTAAATTTCGCATTCAGTGGCGTTGCTTCGTAACCTTATAGTAATACGTCACCATTCCTTCTATCGCTATGCTACAAGACAAACTTTATACAAACGTTTATGAACTCAACATGTTGAAATAAGTACATTAGGCCTAATTGCATCAGGCGAAAACTTCTCTAATCGATTTAAATAAAAAATTCCATCTACTTTTCTCGTTGGACCCTGTTTAAATAATCATGAGCAAGATGTAACCTCTGGAAATATGGCGTAAATTAATATTTTAGGTAAATTGGCATTCGGCGTGTAATGTATACTATACTGAATAAAACTTTTCATCCAATTTTTCTTATTTTTAATTTTCTTCCAGTTCGATATAGTTGATTTTGATGCACTAGTTGATGCCTGTCGTTGGACGATTGGCGAGTTCCACACCCGGCCGGGCTCTGTGTAAATATCACGTTTAATGAAGCAACAAACTCGCATAATTTCGTTATATTTCCTTTGTAACGACATTTTACAAGAAAAACATTATTTTTCTGTCTCGTAGTCGCCACAAGTCTACTTCCTTGCTGTATTTTCATATTTGTGATAACGATGTTCCTTGAGTGTATTTCATGAAGGAGACTGGGTACCAATGTGGTGCGCTCATCTCCTAAACTACTCAACATAGGTCAATAAAGTTGTTACTACTTTAAAAAACAACCTGCATTTAGTAGCTGTTAAAACAATTTAAAATAAATTTTACCCACACAATTTTTGGTGTGGAATTTTATTCATATTCAAATTTAAGCAAAATTTTCACAACGTTTGATTTTTTGTGGCTAAACTATGAATCACAAATTATTTCAAATTGTTATAATAGTTATATAAAGGCTATTTTTGAAAGCAGTAAAAGTTTTACTAACCTATCTTGAGTAGTTTAGGAGATGAGCGCACCAGAAAACTACAAATTTAACATTGGTAAGATAGGGAGTACCCGGTCCCCTTAACGTGTAAAGGAAGTGTTTTCATTTATGTTAGCAGTTGTTAGAATCAATACTTGTCGGTGTTTGAACAATATTTGTTGACTAAACATTCTTCGACACTAACTGTGAATGGATACAATTGATCTGTGGTTTCATGCAAAGTGTCAAAGGTTGACTATTTATAAATGGTATTTCAGATACATAGGATGTGACATGGAGTGTTAAAAGTTTGTCAAGAATTTACTCTAATACTATCACGAAATTACCTGAATCCTTCAAACCTCCAGATCATCATCACGAGCTTGATCCGTTCAGTCACCACAATTTATAGCAGTTTTCTCCATCGCTTCCTTGGTCTTCCTATTCTTCGTTTACCCTGTGGTCTGTATCTATATGACGGTATTGGAATTCTTAATGGATGCATGCGTTGTAAATGTAAATGTCAGTTTGACTGGTATTGGTCAATAATATCTAATACATTACCGATATTTAGTTCTTATCGAATATATCCGTTTATTTTATTGTCAATAACAGAGCACCCTGCAAGGGATCTAAGTAACTTCATCTCTGCTGCTTTAATTCCCCTCCTCTGGAATGTGGTTAAGATACAGTTTTCTGAAACGCATTAAAAAATATGTAGTTCTAATGATCTGTATAGTTTTAATAAACATTCTTTCCTCACATTCCTGAATATAGTTCGTTCCATTCCATCCATAGTTATTCTGTCCGAGGGCAGGTCGTTCACTGAAATCATAGCATTTTCATGCTATGCATTGCAGCTTTATTAGGGAATTGTAGGTGTGGAAGCTTCCCGTTGCTTTCCACACCGGTGAATGATAATTATGATAATGATAATGGTAAGGATGATGGCCATATCATTTCGGGGACCGTTTGGGCCTTAACGGTTTCCTGACATTTGTCTTACAGGTGAGGAAACACCCCAATAAAAACCTCACCCAGAAGAACTGCCCCGACCGTAGATCGAACTCGGGCCCGCTGCCTGACAAGGCAGCACGCTACCTCGAGGCCACAGCGGTGGACTTCATTTCGTTGTGCTAATTAATTGAATAAATTGTGTTACTCTGTGTTGTAAGTCATTTGAAACTTGGTAGCAGTCTACGTAATGAACTTGTTTCTTCTGATAGATCTGTTCTCACAAAGCCAATTTTTTTTGTTTTTTTTTCGTAGAAATTTCGAAATTATATTCTCTTGATTTATTATATAATGTATAAAGTGTCATTTGTAAACTGTCTTCTGAATTTTAAATAATTAGTTGGTCATTGGTAAATAGTAAGGTGTTGAATATAACATTTTTGAAATACTTGTTTTGTTGTAGCTTCTCGAGCCACATTATAACACTATCATCTACGTATAAATTAAGTAGGATCAGAGATAGACTTCTTGGGTGATGTTTCTGTTATCTTTACATATTCCATTGCCCACATTTACTCTTACAGTATTACTTGAATAAATTATTTTAATTGTTGATATTATATGTAATGGTATTCCGTTCCTATCTATAATTATCCATAATTTTGTCTGTCTACATACTTGAATCCTTTTTTAAAATCAAGAAATGATATGTATGTAGGTACCAGTATATTAAATTTATGGAATTTACAATGATTTGTGATGTAGAGGTTATACAATCCACGCAGGGTCTCCCTTTTCTAAAACCATTTTGTTCTTCTAATACTAAAGATTCTGATATCACGCCCTATCTTCTTGCTATGAATTTGCATATAATTTTTATCCCATCTTCAGCAGACTTATACTAACTTACTTATTCACTGGAACTATCCAACCCGTACGTTCATGACCGCGCGGACATAAGCTATCCATACATCCGTATCCTGAGCTAATGCTTTTCAATCATTCCCTGTATAATCTACTTCCCTCAAATCATAGTTAATGTTGTTCTCCCACCTCACTCTTGACCTACCAACTGGGCGTTTTCCCTCTGGCTTTCCTACAAGAAGGTTCCATGCAAGTCTTTCATTCCCCATACGCGCAACATGTCCTACCCATCGCAGTCTACGAGACTTAACTGTTCTTATTATATCTGGCTTCCTATAAAGATCATTTAGTTCGTTGTTATGTAGTCTTCTCCATTCACCTGGTTCAAAAAATTTTCCAAACGACTTTATTCTCAAAAACTCGAAATCTAATTTCCTCCCTTAAAGTAAGAGTCCATCTTTCGCACCCATATAATACAACTGGTAGAATAATAGTTTTATATATTTTCAGTTTAACGTTTTTTCAAAGGAGTTGGGACATCAAGGGTCTCTGCAATGCATAATAGCACGCATTTCCAGAATTGAGCCTATGTTTAATTTCTTTGTGCATCTCATTCCTGTTTGTGATTACTGTTCCTAGGTATTTGAATTCAGCCACTTCCTCAAACTTTCCCTCATTTTTCATTAGCTGTCCATTTCCATTATGTAATGCATTTCTACGTGTGACCATATATTTAGTTTTATTGATATTTACTTCCAGTCCTAACTCCTTAGTGTTACTCAATCTCCAGCAGACTTATACCTCTATAAATATTATGGTTTGATAAATAAATAAATAAATAAATAAATAAATAATTAAATAAATATATATATATATAATTATACATATATATATATATAGAATTATATATATAGATTATATTATTATGACATATATATATATATAATTTGATGCCATTTTGATACTAAAATAAAATATATATTCATCAACTCACATCAGCATCCATATTTCATTAATATAAACTTAACTTTATTATTCCTATGACTCTAACCAGAAATATTAAGGTATCCATCCATCCATAGTAATTCTGCCCGAAGGTAGGTCCTTCGCTGTAATCATTGAATTTTCATGCTATGCTTGCAGCTTTACTAGGGAATTGTAGATGTAGTAGCCTCCCGTTGCTTTCCACACCAGTGAAGGTTGATGATAATGACGATAATGATAAGGATGATGCTCATGAAGATGGTCATATGATTTCGGGGACCGTTTGGGCCTTAACGTTTTCCTGAAATTTGTCTTACAGGTGAGGAAAACCCCCGATAAAAACCTCACCCAGAAAATCTTCCCCGACCGGGGATCGAACCCGGGCCCGCTGAGTGACAAGGTAACACGCTACCTCGAGACCACAGCTGTGGACTATTAAGCTATAATAGACTAAAACCTTAATATCACAAAATTACCCAACATTATTGTGTTAAATCACTTATATCGTTTAATTTGCTACTTTGTTATTATTATTATTATTATTATTATTATTATTATTATTATTATTTTAATATGGGTGAAACAGTTTTGAATTTAATTTGTAATATAGTAATTAAGATTTTAATTTTTTTTAAATAATTTTTTTTTCTTCATTTTTCAATTTTACGATCGATAGCGTTGCTTCTAAACGTTACAGTTTTACATCATTATTGTTACCGCATGCAACAAAACACATTTCATACAAAAGTTTTAAATATGTATAATTTTCCTTAACAAATGTATTAACCTAATTGTACATAGAGAAAAGGGCTCACATCGATTTAAATAGCGAACTTCACGTGGAATCACCGTTTAAATATCCATAAGCATTACTTAGTCTTTTAAAATAATTACAATACATTATGTATTTTAGAATATAGCACGCATCAGATTATCCAATCAATTAGAGCGGACGTTTAATCTCTTCTTATTATAATCCTCTACAGTCGATCTTAGTTGTGTTCCTATGTTCACGGTTTCAAACTGGTCGGAAAATAAATAATAGTTTTAAAAAAATAAGGGGGCACGCCGTAGCGTAGTGGTTAAGGCACTGAGCTACAAGCCGGAGGGTCGAGGGTTGTCCCGTTGGGGTCAGGATTTTTAAACAGGCCCAAACTCTCTGCCAGCACTATGGCCCTGGGGTCGACTCAGCCTCTAACGGAAATGAGTACCAGACGCTTGTTCTGGGGTAAAGGCGGCCGTCACGCAGGACTGACAACCCGGCTGACATGAAGTGCCGAATGTCTAGAAAAAGTGGGAGACTTAACCTCCTACAATCCCAAGGGCCTCCGGGTCTGTTGTGGGATCACTTTTTTATAAAATTAAAACAACACGCTTTATTAGAAAACCGAACTAAAAAATGAAAATAATTTTAATTTCCAACACGCTTGGGATAAAATTAAAGTGGTCAACAAAAAATCATCTCCAACACATCTAGATTGAAATTAGAGTTATCTGCATAAAAAAAATAATTTTACCATAAAAAGTGTGGGTTGCTTTTTATCGTTTTTCCATTTTCTTCTTAGAGACTTTACTTTTACCAATATCTGTTTATTATCAAATATATTAATTGATATAGAGCACCCCACGATTTTGATGGTAATGTTTTTTCTAGATAACTATAGTTTTATTTTAACTGTGTTGGAAATGATTTTTTTGTTGACCACTTTAATTTTATCCCAGGTGTGTTGGAAATTAAAATTATTTTTCATTTTTTAGCTCGGTTTTCTAATACAGCGTGTTGTTTTAGTTTTTTAAACTATTATTTATTTTTTATTTCTTAGTTTTAATATTTTACAGAATAACATAAAAATGTAAATACCTTTAAGTTCGACACTATTGTAGTATGAGCTAAAAGTAATACTCTTGTAAAAAATCCTCTTTTTTTATTTTCTGATGATTCTGGCCATGATTTTAGAAACACAATTATGAAATTATTATATTGTCATTGGTCCTTTACAAGTATACAAAGTTTCAAGTCGATCCAATAATTTTAAGTGGGTGAAAATCGTGTTGAAAAATTCCGTTACATAATTACGCAGACACTTGTTTTGATTTTCTGATGATTCTGGAGAGAATTTTAGAAACAAATTATGAAATGTTTGTATTGTCATTGGTCCTTCACAAGTATACAAAGTTCTAAGCCGATCCAATGATTTCAAGTGAGTGAAAATCTCGTTGGAAGATTCCGTTACATAGATAGATAGAGGTCAAACTAATATAAAGTGTGTAAAATGTCCTGAATAACGTTCCTTCGAATGAAAAGTAAAGACTTACGCCGC
Source organism: Diploptera punctata (assembly GCA_030220185.1). Lineage (NCBI taxonomy): Eukaryota > Metazoa > Arthropoda > Insecta > Blattodea > Blaberidae > Diploptera > Diploptera punctata. Next base: position 16,919 of record JASPKZ010009866.1, read on the forward strand.
TCATCTTGATTTACGACACTTTTTTTTTATGCCACCTGTTTGTCATTCGACATTTCAGGTATTTTCTCCTGGCATTGGCGTATTGTAACCCACTTCAGAGGTTGGGGCGCCTGGAAGGTGGGGTTACGCAGCCCCAATTATATGATGGGCGATGACGATTGGTAATGATGCGCCAGGAGAGGCCTTAAACCACGGTATGTAAAGTTACCTCAACAATAAAAATACCCGTGTAAATTGTTTGCTCTTTCTCGCCTGGTTCTGAATTTCGACAGTAATTACCTTAGTTGTGATAACGCAACATTAAAAGAAACAATACGATAACATGATTGAACGCAATGGTCTTCTGAATTACGTTTTTCCCGAACATACATATTTGAATGTATTTTGTTGGAATTTATATATGAAGATAGACGTATTTTGGATTTTTTATCTGCTTTCTGCCGCAAGGTATATCTGGATAAGGGGGCATTGAAAATAGCAATACTAGTTTTGGTTAAGCTCTTCCGTGGCGGAAGTGGTTAACACCCGTTCTTCCTTTGTGGGACCCTAGTTCACGACTCTTTGAACCCACGTGGACTCGGTTGTGGAAGAATGGATCCAGGGCTTAAACATTAATTTCAACTATTCAGTGCTCAGAAATTCCTGCTCCCGGCTAATATCTGCTCATGATATTTTATTCGTAGAATACTCACTCCAGTATCCTAAATACGCCCAAAATTGATTACGTACAGAAACTTAAAAAAATAGAGACGAGACTAAACATAAATCAGACGCTTTACAACTGCCTTGGTACACAATGTGGGATCTTCGGTGTGTGTATATATATATATATATATATATATATATATAGATATATATATGTGTGTGTGTGTGTGTGTGTGTGTCGTCTTATCTTGTGTTTTGGAAGTTGTCTGGACAGCTGACGTAGTTACTCTTCATTCTTTCCTCCTTTGTTCTTTGTACGGATACACAGTGCTCAGAAATTGCAAAGAGATAAACGAGGTGGAGCCTGTATTTTAAATGAACTCCATTCTGGAATTGTCCATCAGTCCCCTTCTATATACTACTCCGCTCGCCCCGAGTTAATTTTCGTAGAAATTCAAGTAGATCTTAAGACAATCTCTCTTATGCATTGTGTTCAAAGCCCTAAAATAGGGCACCTTCCGATCAGGAAAACGCTCTCAACGATCAATTTCCTCGTTATGAAGATGTTATTGTCGCAGGCGATTTTAATACAAATCTTCTTCTGACTGACTCACCAGCCATACAACTTAAAAATATGTTGCAAAACTTTAATATGACCATTGTTCCTCTCTCTCCCACACATCACACTGACACTCTACTTGACTTAATAGCGACTACACATCCACAGAAAGTACTGACATTTGAACAACTTCTTGCTCCCGCATATCTGCTCATGGCATTGTATTCGTAGAATACTCACTCCAATGTCCTAAATTACGTTCAAAATTGATTACCTAGAGAAACTTAAAAAACATACACGACACTAAACTAAAATCAGACGCTTTAGAACTATCTTCGATCAGTTGATGAGAAAGTAGAGACATTTAATACACTGTCACTACAACTATATGGCTGACATGAACCAGTGAAAACCCGACCAATTCCTGGTCCCTCTGCTCCCTGATGAATGACTCAATACGTGAAACTATTGTCAAAACGAGACAAAGCGTACCGCACATACAGACGAGAACTGGCAACTGTACAAACAACTTAGAAAACACAACTACACACACTATAAGCAATTCCAAAATACGACCAGCCTACGGTATAATAAGACCTTAAATAAGTGCGCAGGACAATTGGCAAAATTTCCGTTACAATGGGACTTAGACAGCTGAATCTCTGTAGAATGTTTACCTCAATACTCTTGATACCTACAGACAACAAGACTAAAATAGACAGTCTTAAAGACTTATCCCCTCCCCCTATACAGGAATAGATACATTTTACTTCTACGACGTTTCGCCCGTAGATGTCAAAAATGCACTCAAGCGGATTCAATCCAATGCATTTTAATGCTAATATAAATAAATCATTGAAATTATACTACCCACAGTGACTCGTACTTTTAATGCTTCCCTTATAACTTCTATCTTCCCTACTGTATGGAAACAGTCTAGGGTTCGGTCTATACCTGACATAAGTAAACCTACTAACTGCAATGACTTCCGACCGATAAAGCATCCTTCCGACATTATCTAAAGCCCTGGGACATATTGTACATAAGCAAATGGCTGAATATCTCCAAGCAAATTACCTCTTTGATCCTTATCAATCCGGCTTTACATTTGGTTATAGCACAACCACAGCTTTGTCAAAAATTACTGATGACATTCGTGAAGCCATGGGCAGACGTGCATTTTCTCTTTTAACTTTGACTTTAGAAAAGCTTTTGACACAGTAAACCACGACTTACTTATAATAATGCTCAAACACCAACACCTGTCTGACAGAGTTGTATCCTGGTTCGGCTCATACCTGCACGGAAATCTACAATACGTTTTATTAAATTCTAGATTTTCGTCTTTGCACAACGTGCAAGCGGGACTCCCCCAGGGCAAGTGCTCTCGAATCTCTTTTCTTCTTAATTTACATGAATGACTTACCAACTGTACTAAAGCACTGTCATTATCGCCTCTATGCTGGTGATCTCCAAATGTACCTACATTCACCTCTGATTCCCTCTATTACAGCTTGACGAAAATTAATGACGATTTCATGTCCCTTTAAGGGCACCCGGTATTAATTTCCACGTAATTTGGTTTAAAAGTATGCAACATTCAAAAATATTTTTTTCATCTTAATCTTAAGCTATGTGTATGAAAATTATGTCAGTAATTAAACAAGTCTTCTTGAACATAATAACACTCTTGTTAACTTTTTATACATGTTTCGTCATGAGTAGAAACTTAATTAAAATTGTAAAACTAAATAAAATCCATGATGATCTTGATGAAGGTTTTCGGGCTGTAGGCCATGGTCGTCAGGCTTGTAGTTCCCCGACGTTTCGCCAAACACTGCGTCCAGCATCCTCAAGGGTTGTTTTGAGACTGGCAATTCTGTCCGCTGTCTGTCCTATTTATACGTTCACCGCGATGTGTTCGTAAGTTGTATCTGCCTTCTCATTGGTCAGCGTTAGGGACTTCCATTGCTCCAATGAGATTGCTGTTTCATGGTCTAGTCGACGGTACGTTATATCTGCCTTCTGATTGGTCAGCGGTTGGGACTTCCATTGTTCCACTGAGATTGCTGTTTGACAGTCTAGTACAAGCCAGAGGTAACACACAATTTCACACTATACTATAGTATAGAACACTTATGCACATCACACTTTAATTTTACTACCCACTAAAGTATACTTCAAAATTTTAAGACCGAGATACATAAGCTTCTTACTCGCAATTAAAAAAATGTATCGTGGTAAATAAATTAACACATAAAAAATAATTAAATACAAGATAATGCAGAGAGAGGTCCACTCCCTTTTGCTAATATATAAATTACATAACACTTCATTACAAGCACTTTAAATATTGGGTCAAAACCTTTAAAATAGGTCGGAACCATACATTTTAACGCATACATTATTTGCAAGTGCTGATCGTCTGGTCGACTGTACTTGTAGAGGTTTACATTTTGCGTTTTTTAGAACCGGTATCCATACTTTGTTGACTTTTAATGATTCTTCTTTTCTATTGAAACTGATTTTATATTTGAATATTTCGATGGCTTCTCGTTGTAAACGGGTAAAATAGTGTGTGCAGTTAGATAATATGTCTGTATTCTGGTATTGTACTCTGTGGCCATCAAGTAAAGAGTGTTCTACTACTGCCGACTTATCCATTTGTTAAGAATCTGTATCTTTCATGCTCCTTAAGTCTGGTTGCGATGGTGCGTTTGGTGGTGCCTATATATGCTTTTCCACAACTGCATGGTATCCTGTATATGCCTGCTGTCTGATGAGGATGGAGTTGATCCTTTATAGGTCTGAGAAGGTTCTTGATTTTCTTGGTAGGCCTGTATACTGTCCTTATGTCTTCTTTCTTTAGTAGTTTTCCAATATGGTCCGTTACATTCTTGATGAACGGTAAAAATGCCCTGGTTGAAGATTTTCCCTCTGATTCCTTGCTGCTGCTTGCAGTTGTATCGTCTGGCGAAACATCGGGGAACTACAAGCCTCACGACCACGGCCTACAGCCCGAAAACCTTCATCAAGATCATCATAGCACTCCGGCCGTGAAAGTCTAACTGAATACAAATAAAATCCAACTTTTCTTGGTACAATTTTCTCAAAAGCCACTTATCCAATTGTTTGAAAAATTTAGTATGTTATTGTGCATAGTACTTTTGACAATAATAATGTTTGCTTGTGTTCAGATATGGATTGTGATTTAATTTTTTAAAAATTCAAAAAATATATGTTGGTTAAAAATGTTACATTTTATTAAATTTTAAACACTATGAATAGCAGAAAGATACATTTACCTTATTATTATAGAGCTCTTTAAACCGCATATCTATACCCAAAAATTATTTTCCTATCTTTCATAGTTTCAGAGAAAAGTGTACGAAAATATAAAAAAATAATACTAGTTACGCAAAGATGTAAAAAACAAAACAAAAAATGTGCACATTAGCAGAACATACAGACGCCAATTTTATATCAATTTTTATGGGTTTAAATGTCCAAAATTAACAAAATAATATTACACATCAATAAAGTAGCCCTCTATGTGTGAAAATATATTTTATTTTTTGATGTTTACTTCTAGTCCCAGTTTATTTGTCTTACTCAATGGAGGGTGCGTGTTGGCCTTTAGTATCTCCTTGCTATCGTTCAATAATACTACATCATCAGCATAAACTAACAGCCTATTAATGCCATTGTGCTGTAGGGTTTCTTCATTTTCGAACTATTTAATAGCATGCTCTAATACAAAATTGAATACTAGAGGAGAGAGTATATCTCCTTGCTTTAACCCATTATGAATTTCAAAAATATCCGAAAACTGTTTGCTTTCTTACACCCTATTCTATGTGCCATTTAGACACATTTGTGTAAGTGTAACTAACGTTTTAGGAATTTCGAACTCCAGAAGGTTGCAATACAACTTGTCCCTTTAAACTGATTTGTATGCCTTTTTTTGAAGTCTACCTTAGTTGATTTACAGTGTCATTATATTCCCATTTATTTTCTAAATCTTATTTTACTAAAAATCTGATATGTTGTAGACCTGTTTCTTCTAAATCCACATTGATGATCCCCTAGGATGCCATCAATACAGGCAGTAAGCCTGCTTACTAGTGTATTTGTTTCGATTTTGTACTCAGTTGAGAGTAAAGAGATGTCCCTGTAGTACCTGCAATCAGTTGTATCCCTTCTTTTTGTTTACAGATTTTTACGATAATCGATTTTTTCCATTAATTTGGAAGAGTTTATTTTTCCCAAATTATATAAAATAACCGACATATCTTGTCCATCAATCTTTCTCCTCCTTTTTTATCAATTGTTATATTAATATCAATTTAAATTATGGTAAATCTTGTATTTCTAAATTGTATTCATTATTTACCTGATAGATGAGGTGTAGTTCATTTTTATTATCATTCAACTCCCTTTTATTATTGTCACACCCTGATATTGATGGAATAATGGTTACACGCTCGGCTCTCTTACCCAGGTCCTCATATTCAAATCATCTCACGTTCTATTGATCTTTCAGGTCGTATAATTTTTCATTTTTACGTACGACAAACTCTGATATATAAACTAATATCTGAAGTATTTTAGAAATGAAACTGAAAAAAAGAAAATATTTTATGAATTCCTAATTTTAAAATAAAAAAAATATAATTTTAAATGTCGCATTCAGTGGCGTTGCTTCGATCTCCTCTACTATTTAATTTTGTATCTTTAGAGAATGAGGAAGGCTTACAATTGAATGGTATTAATAAGCTGTTAGTTTATGCTGATGATGTAGTACTATTGGGCGATAGCGAGGAGATACTAAAGGACAACACGCACACACTATTGAGTAACACTAAGAAATTAGGACTGGAAGTAAATATCAGTAAAACTAAATATATGGTCACACGTAGAAATTCATTATATAATGGAAATGGACAGCTAATGAAAAATGAGGGAAATTTGAGGAAGTGGCCGAATTCAGATACCTAGGAACAATAATCATAAATAGGAATGAGATGCAACAAAGAAATTAAACATAGGCTCAATTCTGGAAATGCGTGCTATTATGCATTGCAGAGACTCTTGACGTCCCAACTCCTTTCAAAAAACGTTAAACTGAAAATATATAAAACTATTATTCTACCAGTTATATTATATGGGTGCGAAACATGGACTCTTACTTTAAGGGAGGAAAAGAGATTACAAGTATTTGAGGATAAAGTACTTAGCACAATGTTTGGAACAAAGAGAGATGAACAGACAGGTGAATGGAGAAGACTACATAACAATGAATTACATGGTCTTTATAGGTAGCCAGATATAATAAGAACAGTTATGTCTTGTAGACTGCGATGGGAAGGACATGTTGCACGTATGGGGAATGAAAGACTTGCATGGAAGCTTCTTGTAGGAAAGCCAGAGGGAAAACGTCCAGTTGGTAGACCAAGAATGAGGTGGGAGAATAACATTAACTATGGTTTGAGGGAAGTATATTATACAGGGTATGATTGGAAAGAATTAGCTCAGGATAGGGATGTATGGAGAGCTCTTGTCCGTGCGGCTATGAACCTACGGGTTCGATAGTGTCAGTGAGTAAGTAAGTGGCGTTGCTTCGTAACGTTACAACAATACGTCATAACTCTTGTCATCGCTACGCTACAAGGCTCATTATATACAAACGTATTTTGAAATAATGTTTAAATAAGTACATTAGGCCTAATTGCACCAAGCGAAAAGTTCCCATAACGATTTAAATAACAAATTCCATCTACTTTTCTCGTGGGACCCTGTTTAAATAGTCATGAGCAATATTTAATCTTCGAAAAGTTGACATAAATTTATATTTTTAGGTAAATTGACATTCAACGTGTAATGTATTTCATATAGTATATTAAATAAGACCAGCCTCATTGGCTAGTGGTCAGCGTTACTGACTACTGTTCAGCAGGTCACTGGTACCATTCCCGGTCAGACCATAGGGTTTTTTTCTTACAAGGAATTATCCCTGTGTTTGCCTGTGGTAAGATCAATAACTCCACGTGGGATTTAGTTTACTCTAATGAAATAATTTACTATAACGGAGGCTTAATTTCAGAACAGATTGGTAAAAGTTGTCTGAAATGAAGTTGTATACACATTATATTGTTATATTCTATGAATCAGCAAACCCAAGAAAACTCTCTTAATCATATGTATGTATGTAATGTTTACTTTCAGTCACAACTGTCTGTTCAGACCACCTACGTCCCGTCTGAACTTCTATCGTATAGAAAGTATACGACAGATCAATTATTATAGAATCAACGTATTTCGAAAACGATTACTTCTGAAATCACGATTGATGACGTCACAAATCCACAAACTAATGCCTTATAAGAATTAAAATTTGATAATTTGAGACCCGGTTCAACAGCGCGTTGTTAAAACAATACTTACCTGATTCAGACAGCCTTCTGCATTCGTTTACCCAGTTGTATTTGCTGTGTAAATTGATAATATAAATTGCTGCTTATAGAATAGCAACATGCCGGCTATATGTTATATAATATACATATTCCAAATATCAACGTGGTTAAAAAATTTGGATTGTATCTGCTATGTGATGTAAATTGGACACCCAAATAAAACAAACATCGAGAAAGGTATTCCTTATTATGCCTTCCCTACAGCGTCTCATGAACGTTCTTACAGCAGCTTTTTAAAGTGCTTTAGTCCATACTTTAGTGAGGCCGGATTTTGACTTTTGCGACGTTCTATTAACCGACGCGACGTATGTGGTACGAACTGCACGGCGTGTTCATAATATGTACATCAGATTCATATAAACATCTGCGAAAAAATGATCACATTTCTCTATTTTTCCGCTAATTTTCATGACTCCATCTCAAAGAACATGACACTGTCAGTTTTCTTATTTAAGATTCTACACACTTCGTTACTCACAAATCATTATTTAATTATAGTTATTCTAAAATATTTATATATTTAATATAAACGGCGATGTTTGAAAACAAATGAGAAACGATTGGTATGCTACATTTGCTTGTTTTGTTCGTCACTGCAAGCAGATCATATATCTTCTTATTTATTGCCAAAGGAACGCAATATTTTAAGAATGCACTCTAGTGAAAAAAAAATGAAACACATCAAACTGTATATTAATTCATTTCTGATGTCCTATGACGTAAATATGACAATTATATTTTTCTAGGAAAAAACACATTTAAGAAAGTACTAACAGTGGTTTCTTTTTTTGGTGGTATACAAATGTTTTTATATTAACTCCCGCATGCGGTATGTGTTTACATTCATGCACTATATATAAAATCTGGTAGCCGTATTTCTTAGTAAGTCAGTCACTGCAAAATAATGCTATAACCTATTCAGAATGTTAAAAAGGAGGTGCTTTCTTCATTATAATAAATTTTAGTTGGTAAATTCTAGGCGAAATACGACTGTGATTGGTTGTAAATAAAAAATCATTGTAATGTGATTGGTCATTGACTCCCATTTGGGGCATGAGTTAAGTAGTCACAGTAAAACCGGGAGGATTAACATTAATTTGGTTTATTAATAATCTTCACAATATTTCTAACCAAGTTTGGTATGAGAAAAAAAGTCGAGGTGAAAAGGAAGAAAATTTAGAAGCATCACAACTGCAGCAGCAATCATTCGAGAGGACATTCAATCTTTAGAATTTGATAATACCAATTACCCCCCGCCTAGTCGAATGTTTGAATATATTAACAGCGATATTCCGAAGTCATTGACTTATTTTTTGGAACAAGTAATTCTTAAAAATAAACTATTTAAACTAGAACTATTAAAACTAGTATGTACTAATATCAGACTGCTGTTAGCCTAGATATTTCAAATCAAAATTGCAATTGAGTAAATTAATAGATAATACTTTGGAACCAATTGAAACGTTACTCTCACCTGCTCCACAAATAATCTTAACATCATTTTATGCAATTGCAAAAAGGGTAGTAGTGCAAAATGTAGCTGTAAAAAGTCGGATTAATGTACCAATTGTCAAAGCCAGTCTTGTTCCAATGTTGAATCAAATGGAACAGATGAAAATTTATATGATTTCAATGAGGAAACAACGGATGCGTCTTTCTCAGAACAATTAACAAATATCCAGCAAGAAGAAGAAGAAATCGAAAAAGACATTACTGTCGAAGTAGGATTCGAAGATTATCAGTCAGATTAACATTACGCGGAATTAAGAATAATTTTCGTCACTTAAATCATTCAAAATTGTACCATTTTTAATTAACAGAATATTATTTAATACAACTTAATCACAATAGATCGTGGAGTATACCTTTCCAAGACCTCACCACACTACCTGATAAGTGGTGCGGTGATGTGTTCATATAATGTACAGTACGACTTCTTCAAATTTTAGAATCGCGATATCTCAAGAATGGTGAAGTATAAGAACAATTTGTGTAGACAATTGCATGATCTATAATTTTTGTTTGACCTATTGTCATGATAAAACTTACCGTTTGGCTGAAAAATGAAAAACATCCATATTAGCGAACTTTGACCTTGAATAACTTTTTTTGCAGATGTGGTATCGATTGAGACTTTTCACATCTCATTTATAATTGTGTTCCCAACATTCATACCAATTTTCAGCTCTATGCGAATTTTTGTAAATTAAAGTATCTATTTTGACTGGACTAGTAGGCCGAGGCTTGGAATGCCTCGTGGTCCCTCGTTGAAGAATTCTGAATATTTATATTAATATACGTAAAGTTATTTTAATGTTAATTATATTTAGCACTCGCAATGAAACTTATAATAGTTACCAAAGTGTTCTACAAATTCTTTCTAGACCTACCAGAGGAACCTTCCGACTTTGAACTCTACATTTAGTCGTGTGGCGTTTTGTTAAACTCTAAACAGTCTGAATACGTTAGTAGCAACATACCATCTACAGGGTGTTTCAGAATAATATTACAGACTTCGTGGGGTTGTTGAGGGGACTTATCAGATAAAGGTTTGATAAAAAAACCCGTATCCGGAAACGTACCATTTTCATGTAAATAAGTTTGAATATCAAAACACAATGAGCTGATATCATGTGTCGTGTATTTCAGAATAAGTACTACAGACTTCAAGGGCTTGTACTACAAGTGTGGTTCCACGTGGTGACCATAATGTACCTTGCACAAAGTGTACCTACGACGCATGTTTTCATACAACACGCCGCACAAGACCTGGTGTGTCTTCAATAATTTATGCTGCCGCCAGAATCCTTGCAAGAAGATCTTCCGACTTGACAGGTGTAGTACAACCCCTGGAAGAGTGTAATACCTATTCTGAAACACAAGTCTCACGTTATCAGCCCATTGTGTTTCGAATTTCAACCTTGTTTTGCATCGAAATGTTACGTTTCCGGACATGGGCTCCTTATCAATACTTTATCTACTTAGTCCCCTTTACAACTCCTAGAAGTCTGTGATAGTTATTCTGAAACACCCTGTATAATAAGGCGTGGAATAAAATCCATCATAAGAGAAGTGATCCTGTTGTAATGTGTACACAAGTTCAGTAATCGGGTTACACAGGAATTTCTAACAGAACAAGATTTGTGTCAACTCCTGAATTGTGTTTATAGCACAATCGGTTACTGCGCCACTCGCAGAGCAAGAGAACGTGGTTTCTAATCTGTTTTTAGGCATATTTTGTTCATTTAAACTGTATTAACTGTTATATTAAAACAAAACAGCTCAATACATTAATTTAATATAATTAGCACCATTATAATATGTACAGTAGTGTTACACACACATTTCAAATAGAGAACTGTGTGTGTGTGTGTCTGCTCCAACATTTCCTTTAGCAGCACAATTGGTTGGAGCGGCAGTGCTAAGGTTAAAATCTCGATAAATGAGAATAATATTTCAACGTATATTAACTATTGCATGCGCAAACCAAGACTGAGTACATTAATTCTGTGTTATTTTTATAATTAGCTAATGTGACACGCAATAAAACACATAATAATTTGTTTTGAATAGAAGAAGCCCTACTGTACTCTGTATAATGGTTCACTACTATGGTCACACAGTGATTTCGAATGGAGAGCGATTTGTGTCTGCTCCTGGATTGCTTATATAACACAAACTCTTAGTGCGTCAGCGCGTAAAGGTTGAAATCTCGGTTTCAAGACTCGGTTTAGATATAAAATGTTTTATCCGTTTTTACTAAGTGTTGGTTGCAAATAACAACGCTGAATGCACTTATTTAAATATTAGTTTTGTAATTACAATAACAAAATCTTATCTAAAAATGTATTAAACAGAACGTTTCAAAATTTATATTTCAATTTGCTATAAAGACTTATCAATTAGCTTTCAAATGTGTACAGTGTAGTATGTGATATATTTCCAGCATTTAATATATGATAAATATGCTGTTCGTAAATGTATTTAATATTTACCTCATAAAGGAAATATTGATCATTGTTCATTCTGCAAATTTCAGAGTGTAAATTGATGGAAGAATCATCTTTCAATTTAATCTGTGAAATGTTAATATTCTGTTAATATCAAATAACAAAGTTACTTTTCAATTGCACACTCAGTGGCGTTGCTCCGTAATGTAAGTTATTACGTCATTATTTTCATTGCTATGCAACACATCCCATTTTATAATAAATTTATATATTTTGATAACATATATAATTTCACGTAGAGGAAATATGTTATGTATTTGTATATGTCACGTTATAACTAACAACCGCGAGTACAGTATATTGGCTCCGGTAGTGAGAGAGATGCAGCTTACTCTATTCCACAGGATCGTAAACACATTCATCATGGGGCTCTGGTAAATCATTTCTTACAAATTAATTTGGCTTGAACTAAAAAGTTGGAGTGTAAAAACAAATAGCATTAGCTCTGGCATTATTGGAAATTGCACCCACTGAAGGGAAGGAAAACGGCGCATTCATATTACGGTTTACAAGAGTTACCAATCTGCTACGTAACGGCACTGCGATACATGGGTTGAAGGTACAATAACCCATAGAACCGCTAGATCAAACATTGTACGATATTCGGAAGAACACGAAGGAATTATATTCTTCCTGTCAGGAGGTTTTCGACAGGTATTGCGGGTAATTCAAGATAAAATAAAAACATGTTTGAAGCGATGAATGTATGGTATCACGTTGAAAAGTTTTCTTTAACAGACAATATGCTTGCAATAATGAAACATGAGGTATAAAAACACAAGCTCTGCCGAAATTATTTTCGAAATTGGAAATGGTATTTATACACTGGATCCGCACTCTGGTAAACATATTTTAAGAGAAGAATTTTGCAACGCGGTACGAAGGGAAGAAAAACTTAATGAACTGTTTCCACTTATAGAAATTGACTACCTGAAATATGAATGAACGTAAGAAAGAGCTAATCTAACTAACTCACTGGCACTATCGAACCCGTAGGTTCATGGCCGCGCGAATATAAGCTATCCATACATCCATGTTCTGAGCTAATGCTTTCCAATCATCCCCTGTATAATCTATCTGCCTCAAATCATAGTTAATGGTATTCTCCCACCTCATTCTTGGTCTATGAACTGGGCGTTTTCCCTCCCGTTTCCCTACTGCAAGCTTCCATGCACGTCTTTCATTTCCCATTCGTGCTACATATCCTGCCCATCGAAGTCTACGGGACTTAACTCTTCTCATTATATCTTGCTTCTTATAAACACCATATAATTCAATGTTATGCAAACTTCTCCATTCACCTGTCTGTTCATCTCTCTTTGGTCCAAAAATATTCCTAAGTACTTTATTCTCAAATACTCGTAATCTCCTTTCCTTCCTTAAAATGAGAGTCCATGTTCCGCATCCATATAATATAACTGGTAGAATAATAGTTTTATACATTTTCAGTTTAACGTTTTTTGAAAGGAGTTGAGACGTCAAAAGTCTCTGTAATGCATAATAACACGGATTTCCAGAATTGAGCCTATGTTTAATTTCTTTGTGCATCTAATTCCTATTTGTGATTATTGTTCCTAGGTATTTGAATTCAGCCACTTCCTCAAAATTTCCCTTATTAGTTATTAGCTGTCCATTTCCATCGCATAATTTGTGATCATATATTTAGTTTTATTTGATATTTACTTCCAGTCCTAATTTATTAGTGTTACTCAGTAGTGTGCGCGTGCTGGCCTTTAGTAGTTCCTCGCTATCGCTCAATATTACTATATCATCAGCATAAACTAACACCTTATTAATACCATTGAGTTGTAGGCCTTCTTCATCCTCTAAAGATTTCATGGCATGCTCTGGTACAAAATTAAATAGTAGAGGAGATAGTGCACCTCCTTTCTTCAACCCATTGTGGACTTCAAAAGTACCCGAAAACTGTTTGGCTACACGCACCCTACTCTTTGTTCCATTTAGACACATTCGTATAAGTCTAACTAGCATTTTAGGAATTCCGAACTCCAACAGGATACTATATAACTTCTCCCTCTTAATTGAATCATATGCTTTTTTGAAGTCTACATATAGTTGATGTACAGTACCATTATATTCCCATTTCTTTTCTAATATCTGTCTTATACTAAAAATCTGATCTGTTGTAGACGTGTTTCTTCTAAATACACATTGATGATCTCCTAGAATCTCATCAATATAAGGAGTAAGTCTGCTTACTAATTTGTTAGAATTTTTTACGAAGTTGAAAGTAATGAGCTGCCCCTATAGTTGTTGCAATCAGTTTTATCTCCTTTCTAATAAATTGGTACAATTATCGATTCTTTCCATTAGTCTGGAAGAGCTTCTTTATCCCAAATAATATTAAGACACGGGCGTATCTTGTCCATCAATCTCCCCCCCCCTGATTTTGTCAGTTATGCTGGGATCTCATCTGAACCTGATGCTATATAAAGCTTTAATGTTTCTATCATCCTTAATTATTCTGAAAAAACAGAAAAATTTAAAGACATGCTCCAAGAAATTTACTGGATCCAAGGAGTCCAAATGTTGACATTAATTTACTCCTAGAAGCTGAAAATGTCATTGCGGATCATCCTTTTTTATTTAAGCCTTTACAAATTCTTCCTCCAAACTTCGACTTCTCCTCAATTGAAGATACAAGAACAGCACTAAAAAAGTTAAAAGACACAGCCCCAGGTCTGGAAACATATCTCTTGAAAAGCATTATTATATACTACTAAATTATTTTCGGCAAGCGTCACATTAGGATATCTCCCTCAAAGATGGAAAGAAGCCCATATCCTAATGTTTCCCAAACCTAATAAAAACCCCAGTAATGTACTTTCATATAGACCTATAAGCTTGACTAACACTATTTCAAAATTATTAGAAAGAATAATTGTAGAAAAATTCAAAAATTTAATTCATACCTCGCTATCGGATAGTCAAGACCGGGAATAGAAATCACTGATCAGCTTCTAAGAGTATTAACACCAATAGAAAATGCAAACTACAATAAAGGTTTAACATCAATCATAGTTGCTATGGACTCCATGTGGCATGACGGATTAAGAATCAAGCTAACTCGCCTAAATTTTCCAATTAACTTTGTTACATGGATTTCAAATTTCTTAACCAATAGAAAAGCAAAAGTAAAAATTAACGATCATCTTTCTACCCAAATTAATTTGAATGCAGGCGCACCTCAGGGCTCTGCAATTAGTCCAACTCTATATAACTTATATGTATACGATATTCCTCAACTTATAGAAAATGGCGCTGCACTTGCCCAATTCGCAGATGACACGTGTTGTTATGTGTCAGCTCCGCGGGTGGACATGGCCGGTGCCAAAATGAATAAAATGTTATCATGCTACATGGATAAAATAATAATGAATAAGTTTATAATTATTATTTAACTTGTAAATACAAACTTTTTGATTGGAAGTCAAATATACTTAATATAATAGATAAATAATATATTATATTATCTGGACAAGACAATGGCGAATAACTATTAACACAGACAAGACACAAGCTATCCTAATTAAAAGAAAAAGTCGCAAAAAACGGATGCTCCTACAACACCCAATAGTCATAGACAACATACCCATACCATATAAAAAACATTTACAGTACCTAGGAATCACGATTGTGGGGGTTACGATTCCCACTTTTAATAAACCACGCACTGCGTAACCATTTGTGCGCGCGGTGCGACACCTGACCACAATATATGAACCACGTTCTCTGACTACCATTAGTGGGTCAAATGAAAACCACGCAGATTGCTACCATTTTACTCCGGGATCGGGTTTTGTAATTTGCTGTTTCTATTAACGTGGATCAGATTTCCAAAGAGGATATCTTATCAGGAAAATGGCTTACCTCGGGCCCATAGAAGGTAGCCGTTGATTCATCTCTCTTATTAAATACATACAGGGAGTGAACAAGACAATGACTGTGTTTTTAACAATGCTAATCAGCCTGATAGTTGAGGAGCTCGGAATGGTTTCTTACGTGAGTGATTTCCGTAACAGGATAGTGAACAACTATTCATACTTAAACAAAGCAAGAGGGGCGTTGTGTAAAAGATAACTTTAATAAACAAGTTGGCTTAATAAAAGTAAATTAACAACAAAAAATAATGGCATTCGATCAAACGATCAAAGTAGCCGTACAGAAAAAAAAAAAAAGTAACATACCATACATCCCACCACACTCACACAAATGTCCGAGTTTCGGGGATATCCTCTTCCTTAAATAGTCGGACCAACTAAAACAGGCCTCTTCTTGGCCTCATGACAACTTCTCTATGTAGCCTTCCATGTTTAACTTTCCAGTCGCATATTGACCTGGAACCGGATTCCACTCTTGAATCCGTTAATACAACCAAAACGCCGATTGCTAGGATGATCGAATGATATAGTTCTCTAGGTGCACTATGTATATAAAGGTTCCGAGGTAGAGGGGGAATGCGCTGTAGACATGCGCAGCAGGAAGGATAAAGAGGGAAGGGGTAGCCACTAGGAGAACATGGGTATTGGCATATTTCACAAATGTTCCTGTGTAGGGAGGAGAACAAAGATACTACACTGAACCGAAAAAATGCACTTTCGGTTTAATAACTCCCCCTGCGCCCTCCGGGTAAAAGAAAACAGTCCATAAGCTTCAAAACAAAGTCAGGTAGAAAAAATAATCCCACGTTGGGAGGGGCACATCAACACTATCAGATTCCAAGCGGTAAACTTGAACACAAATCTCCATCGTCCCCTAAATCACAATCACCACACTCGCTTCTATGTTGACTATACAGGCGCTGACAATGAACTCCATCTGGACTCAGTCGCCATAGTACAACTCTGCGGTGTTCCAGGTGAAGAACAGGGTGACGATACCATAATTGGATTGCCGGATCGCAATCCCGCTCCACCGCTATCCAGGAATCTGTAGTTACAGAACCACCATGTCGGTCAGCTGGGCACTCGGGGGTCGGCCGGATCCACCAAGCGCTCGACTGCAGAACATTCCAGGTTGCGTCGTCATGACAATATTAAGGAAGGAAGGGTAAACTGAAACAAAAAACAGGCGAAGACAGGAAAACGGAACCTCGAACATACTAATTTAACATGTGACGTAATACAGAATGTTTTCAGAACAAATATCTAGTTTAAGATATGACGCAACAAACAACTTTGGATTTAATCCACCACAGGACATATTTTTTCTTGAATAACATGTTGTTTCATGACATGGCCATCGACGTTTTTCAATTCAAGTTACCCTTGATTGTTAAAATGTAGCCTGCGTCTATATTAACAAAACCTGGAACACATATGTGGAAATCACTCAAGTAGCTCCCCCAACCGAAAGGATGGAACAATCAGCTAACACACCGATGTCCATAAATAGCTTTCTAAATAAACCAAAACACATACATATCTACTACGCCGAAACATACTCTTGAATACAGTTTACGTAACATCTTTACATTATCTTCAACATCCATACCTAGTAAACTCAATTCTCGGACCAGCTTGTCCTTGACTGCAACATCAGTCCAACTAGGCATGTTTACAATGTACAATGAACAGAAGATGTAAACAACTATAAGCGAACGTAGTTTTGTATACATAAGTCACTCTCTGTTTACGTACAAAGAAAGATGAGTCAATATCATTTACGTGAAAACAGTTCAAACGCGTAAATAAATACTTTTCAATAACTTTAACACAGATACCAAGTATCGAAAACAAATAGTTATCCACGGGATAATATCTCTGAAAAATGTCGACTTCCTAATTCCAAACTTCATTTACGACCATACAGAGTGTACACCCTTGTTTTGGCACTTGAATCCAAAACTCCAAAACTTTAGTGGAAAATTTTAAATCGATACTACTTGATCCACTGTCAATAGAATACAGCATATCTTTCAAAGCCGAAAGATACAAAACCAGACGCTCTGATACCATTTGTGGCGTTTAAAAAAACAAAACGACGGTCTGCCTACCATTTGTGGGGGTTACGATTCCCACTTTTAATAAACCACGCACTGCGTAACCATTTGTGCGCGCGGTGCGACACCTGACCACAATATATGAACCACGTTCTCTGACTACCATTAGTGGGTCAAATGAAAACCACGCAGATTGCTACCATTTTACTCCGGGATCGGGTTTTGTAATTTGCTGTTTCTATTAACGTGGATCAGATTTCCAAAGAGGATATCTTATCAGGAAAATGGCTTACCTCGGGCCCATAGAAGGTAGCCGTTGATTCATCTCTCTTATTAAATACATACAGGGAGTGAACAAGACAATGACTGTGTTTTTAACAATGCTAATCAGCCTGATAGTTGAGGAGCTCGGAATGGTTTCTTACGTGAGTGATTTCCGTAACAGGATAGTGAACAACTATTCATACTTAAACAAAGCAAGAGGGGCGTTGTGTAAAAGATAACTTTAATAAACAAGTTGGCTTAATAAAAGTAAATTAACAACAAAAAATAATGGCATTCGATCAAACGATCAAAGTAGCCGTACAGAAAAAAAAAAAAAGTAACATACCATACATCCCACCACACTCACACAAATGTCCGAGTTTCGGGGATATCCTCTTCCTTAAATAGTCGGACCAACTAAAACAGGCCTCTTCTTGGCCTCATGACAACTTCTCTATGTAGCCTTCCATGTTTAACTTTCCAGTCGCATATTGACCTGGAACCGGATTCCACTCTTGAATCCGTTAATACAACCAAAACGCCGATTGCTAGGATGATCGAATGATATAGTTCTCTAGGTGCACTATGTATATAAAGGTTCCGAGGTAGAGGGGGAATGCGCTGTAGACATGCGCAGCAGGAAGGATAAAGAGGGAAGGGGTAGCCACTAGGAGAACATGGGTATTGGCATATTTCACAAATGTTCCTGTGTAGGGAGGAGAACAAAGATACTACACTGAACCGAAAAAATGCACTTTCGGTTTAATAACTCCCCCTGCGCCCTCCGGGTAAAAGAAAACAGTCCATAAGCTTCAAAACAAAGTCAGGTAGAAAAAATAATCCCACGTTGGGAGGGGCACATCAACACTATCAGATTCCAAGCGGTAAACTTGAACACAAATCTCCATCGTCCCCTAAATCACAATCACCACACTCGCTTCTATGTTGACTATACAGGCGCTGACAATATACTCCATCTGGACTCAGTCGCCATAGTACAACTCTGCGGTGTTCCAGGTGAAGAACAGGGTGACGATACCATAATTGGATTGCCGGATCGCAATCCCGCTCCACCGCTATCCAGGAATCTGTAGTTACAGAACCACCATGTCGGTCAGCTGGGCACTCGGGGGTCGGCCGGATCCACCAAGCGCTCGACTGCAGAACATTCCAGGTTGCGTCGTCATGACAATATTAAGGAAGGAAGGGTAAACTGAAACAAAAAACAGGCGAAGACAGGAAAACGGAACCTCGAACATACTAATTTAACATGTGACGTAATACAGAATGTTTTCAGAACAAATATCTAGTTTAAGATATGACGCAACAAACAACTTTGGATTTAATCCACCACAGGACATATTTTTTCTTGAATAACATGTTGTTTCATGACATGGCCATCGACGTTTTTCAATTCAAGTTACCCTTGATTGTTAAAATGTAGCCTGCGTCTATATTAACAAAACCTGGAACACATATGTGGAAATCACTCAAGTAGCTCCCCCAACCGAAAGGATGGAACAATCAGCTAACACACCGATGTCCATAAATAGCTTTCTAAATAAACCAAAACACATACATATCTACTACGCCGAAACATACTCTTGAATACAGTTTACGTAACATCTTTACATTATCTTCAACATCCATACCTAGTAAACTCAATTCTCGGACCAGCTTGTCCTTGACTGCAACATCAGTCCAACTAGGCATGTTTACAATGTACAATGAACAGAAGATGTAAACAACTATAAGCGAACGTAGTTTTGTATACATAAGTCACTCTCTGTTTACGTACAAAGAAAGATGAGTCAATATCATTTACGTGAAAACAGTTCAAACGCGTAAATAAATACTTTTCAATAACTTTAACACAGATACCAAGTATCGAAAACAAATAGTTATCCACGGGATAATATCTCTGAAAAATGTCGACTTCCTAATTCCAAACTTCATTTACGACCATACAGAGTGTACACCCTTGTTTTGGCACTTGAATCCAAAACTCCAAAACTTTAGTGGAAAATTTTAAATCGATACTACTTGATCCACTGTCAATAGAATACAGCATATCTTTCAAAGCCGAAAGATACAAAACCAGACGCTCTGATACCATTTGTGGCGTTTAAAAAAACAAAACGACGGTCTGCCTACCATTTGTGGGGGTTACGATTCCCACTTTTAATAAACCACGCACTGCGTAACCATTTGTGCGCGCGGTGCGACACCTGACCACAATATATGAACCACGTTCTCTGACTACCATTAGTGGGTCAAATGAAAACCACGCAGATTGCTACCATTTTACTCCGGGATCGGGTTTTGTAATTTGCTGTTTCTATTAACGTGGATCAGATTTCCAAAGAGGATATCTTATCAGGAAAATGGCTTACCTCGGGCCCATAGAAGGTAGCCGTTGATTCATCTCTCTTATTAAATACATACAGGGAGTGAACAAGACAATGACTGTGTTTTTAACAATGCTAATCAGCCTGATAGTTGAGGAGCTCGGAATGGTTTCTTACGTGAGTGATTTCCGTAACAGGATAGTGAACAACTATTCATACTTAAACAAAGCAAGAGGGGCGTTGTGTAAAAGATAACTTTAATAAACAAGTTGGCTTAATAAAAGTAAATTAACAACAAAAAATAATGGCATTCGATCAAACGATCAAAGTAGCCGTACAGAAAAAAAAAAAAAGTAACATACCATACATCCCACCACACTCACACAAATGTCCGAGTTTCGGGGATATCCTCTTCCTTAAATAGTCGGACCAACTAAAACAGGCCTCTTCTTGGCCTCATGACAACTTCTCTATGTAGCCTTCCATGTTTAACTTTCCAGTCGCATATTGACCTGGAACCGGATTCCACTCTTGAATCCGTTAATACAACCAAAACGCCGATTGCTAGGATGATCGAATGATATAGTTCTCTAGGTGCACTATGTATATAAAGGTTCCGAGGTAGAGGGGGAATGCGCTGTAGACATGCGCAGCAGGAAGGATAAAGAGGGAAGGGGTAGCCACTAGGAGAACATGGGTATTGGCATATTTCACAAATGTTCCTGTGTAGGGAGGAGAACAAAGATACTACACTGAACCGAAAAAATGCACTTTCGGTTCACGATTACAGAAAAACTAAGTTTAATAGAACACATAAAAAAAGTAATCACACGAACACAGCCTTTCATAAAAACTCTACACCTATTTTCACGAAACAATTCACACGTAAATAACATGACAGAAGTACACCTAGTTAACACAATAATAATATCTTCCCTTATATACGCTGCTCCATTTCTACTAAATTTAAATCAAACAAATTCAAACAAATTAAACACAGTTTACAGCAAAGCATTACGAATCTGTATGAGCTTAAAAAAGTCTTATCCTACCATACCACGTCATACCCTATGTAAAACTGAACCAATCAACAAACCCATAAAAATTCTCAGCCAAATATATAAATTAAGACCAATGAATAGACCCCAAATAAGCAATATAATTCAAAATGCACCAATAAATACCACTGCATTTCAACTTAAAGAATTATAAAAATCTTCAAATTTATACTATTTTATTATCAAAACAAAATAAAAAAACGAAATGAAATTATCATCAGAAAAGAACACTATTAATACATATTCGATCAGAAAGAAATCATCAACTTATTGAAGTAAAATTCAATATCCAAAGTAAATACAATAGCACTGATACATATATATAAGATAAAAAATACCTCAGATTTACACTAAATCCAACCACTTAAATCTATAAAATCCAAAGCTTGAGAGGGTGCGTGCGTCACGTCATGTCATGCTCTGTCACAAGACTTCAAATGAAAAAAATACGACTCTAAAATTCAAACAACAAATAAACAAAACTATATTCAACAAGAATCTGAATGGAGGCTTTGCTTGTTGATCTACGTCCAGTTATTAAGGACGGGGGACAATCATTATCATGAAATACCATATATCAAAAGAGCTAAAGAGAGAAAGATAGCCCTAAAATAGCTGAGAGATGGTAATATGGACAGATCTGATTCCCTTCCCAACTGATTCCAGTGAACTGGATGTTTCCTCGACGAGATGTGAAGGAGAGTCAATATGTGGGAAATGATACAACTTCCATTACATAGTCGACTCGACTCGACCGCCATTTAAACCTCTAATGCACTTGGTTTTACGATTAGCATTTCTGCTCTCTGAAAATTATCCTATTCAATATCCTGTTCTATATGTACATTTAATAACTGATGAAAGTAACTTTTCCATTTTTTTAATATACTCATGGAATCTGCAATCATATCCCCATTACTTACTCACTTACTTACTCACTAGCAGTATCGAACCCGTAGGTTCATCGCCGCGCGGACATAAGATCTCCATACATCCCTATCCTGAGCTAATGCTTTCCAATCATTCCCTGTATAATCTACTTCCCTCAAATCATAGTTAATGTTGTTCTCCCACCTCATTCTTGGTCTACAAACTGGGCGATTTCTCCTCTGGCTTGCCTACAAGAAGCTTTCATGCTCGTCTTTCATTCCCCATACGCGCAACATGTCCTGCCCATCGCAGTCTATGAGACTTAACTGTTCTTATTATATCTGGCTTCCTATAAAGACCATGTAGTTCGTTGTTATGCAGTCTTCTCCATTCACCTGTCTGTTCATCTCTCTTTGGTCCAAAAGTTTTCCAAAGAACTTTATTCTCAAAAACTCATAATCTCCTTTCCTCCCTTAAAGTAAGAGTCCATGTTTCGCTGCCATATAATATCCATCCATAGTAATTCTGCCCGAAGGCAGGTCCTTCACTGCAATCATATCATTTTCATGCCATGCTTGCAGCTTTACTAGGGAATTGTGTAGGTGTGGTAGCTTCTCGTTACTTTCCACACCGGTGAATGATGATGGTGATGATGATAATGATAAGGATGATGATGAAGGTGATGGCCGTATAATTTCGGGGACCGTTTGGGCCTTAAAGTTTTCCTGACATTTGTCTTACAGGTGAGGAAAACCCCAGAAAAAACTGCCCCGACCGGGGATCGAACCCGGGCCCGCTGCGTGACAAGGCAGTACGCTACCTCGAGACCACAGCGGTGGACCCCATATAATATAACTGATAGAATAATAGGTTTTATATATTTTCAGTTTAAATTTTTTTAAAGGAATTTGGACATCAAAAGTATCTGCAATGCATAATAGCACGCATTTCCAGAATTGAGCCTATGTTTAATTTCTTTGTGCATCTCATTCCTATTTGTGATTATTGTTCCTAGGTATCAGAATCACATCCCCATTTTCATTCCTAATTATGTTTGTTATAGCCTGAAATCCTTTCTTCTCTATCCTAATTCCCTGATATAATTCTCTAATGTTCCTATTTTTGGCATTAATTTCAAGATCATTAATCTTCTCTCTCTAATATTCCCTCTTTTTACTCTTTAGTAAACTGGTGGTTTCCCGAGCTACAAATAATGTTATAAATGGGCGAGTATATAAACACAATGAAGAATCAACATGAAAGTGTCAACTTTACATCAGAATTATTAAATTCATTAAATCAGCCCGGTATATGCTTTCACACGTATTGAAGCTAAAGAAACTGGATCAATAATTATAGTACTATCAAAATGAAACAGAACGAAGCGGAGAGTTCTCACATAGTATTTAACACCATCTTTTTCTCGTGCAATCACTTTCTTATGTACTCACAAATACTGTTTTGTCCTTGTAAAAGGAGACATTAAGTAAAGATTATAGATAATTTAAGATTTAGGTTGTAAGATTAATATAACTAGAACAAATGTTTCCTCTTTGTCTCCTGATTTCATCTCCTACTTTTCCTTCAGTCGATCAAAATTTTATAATAGTTATTATCGTGCTCAGAGTACAAGTTGAACTGTTTCAAAACCGCCGGGATCTGTTAATCTTCGGGGATTAAGAGCATTGCATATTGCTACATTGAAAAGGATCAAAAGTCGAGGGCCTCGTGTCTTTATTTGTGGCACGTTAAAGAACATAATACATGAAAAATCGTAGGATTAACCTTGTTTCCACCTATCAGAATTTAGTTAGGGGACAATTTATCGTAGATGATAAAGATGCCACTATATAAATAAAATATTATAATACATTGAAAACACTTTGGCATCTTGTACTAGGTTTTCCATGTACAATGGTCCTATATCCAACCCCCAGAATTTGTTAGGATTTGTCACGTCAGGTTATTATGTGTTCCTGCCATCCATTAATCTCTCTTCCATAACTTTGCCGGTCGTATTTCAATTTATTTTGTTCCGCACATTGACATAATTTCATATAAACTTCTGGATTGCTTTTTGGTCTGGTCGTTGCCGAGGGTTTGAACAACACGGGATGTGTGGCCAGTAAGTGTGCTAAATTCGGTTTAGTTCCTCGGGTCTTGAAACACGAAAAACCCTACTAGCATCATGTCATGTAATTTCCAGACGCTACAATTTATTTAGGTTATTATTGGATCAGTATTTGAACTTTTTAAGAGTTACGTCTTGTAGACTGCATTGGGCAGGACAAGTGGCACGAATGGGGAATGAAAAACGTGCACGGAAGCTTCTGGTAGGAAAAACAGGGGGAAAACGCCCAGTTGGTAGAATGAAGTGGGAGAATAACATTAACTATCATTTGAGGGAAGTAGATTGTACAGGGAATGATTGGAAAACATTAGCTCAGCACAGGGATGTATGGAGAGCTCATATCCGTGGGTTCGATAGTGTCAATGAGTTAGTTAGTTAATTAGTATTCAATATGCTAAAAAAATAGCTGTAGAGAAGATGCATTATTTGTTATGGCAATTTGGTGAAATTCGGAAGGCAGAAGGATCGATTTCCGAGAGGGTCGATATTTTCACCACCTGCCTTAACCATGCACTGAGGTCGATTGAGCTCTAATATCAATGAGTATGTTGTTGAAGTAAAAACTCTCATCACGTAGTGCTGATAATTCGGGGTTAAGAAGTGCGAGACGTGGGTCTCTTGATGTTTGTAACAGAGTTACGTTACAGCTTTTAAAACTTGCTTTTTCATGTACGAGGTTGCCTGAGGTAACTCGAGAAAGACAATATTATTAGTTTATATACTTGTTATTTCAAGATTTATTTTTGTGTTTTTGTTTATTAAATTTAACTGATTTGTTAAATTTTACCTTACATTATATATAGTGATTGAATCACGTAACTTAAAAATGTAGATTTTGAAATCTGAGAACAAATTTGTGTCAAGGATTAACATAAAAAAACATGGAGAATTTTTATGAAAAAATTTATTCACATAAAATCGATACTCGTTTGACCGAATGTGGGGAAGACTTTTCGTTGGAATTTGAGGTATTCTCTATATTTTGTAATTTCAATAAATTAATCTCGCTGGGTTAAATAAATTACTCTGTCTACACAGAAACGTGTACAATTTAAGAAGCTGACCACATACATATCTACTACATCAGTGAAATGGCACAAGTAGGCAACGGTTTGGTACGCAAGGCCTGTTGATAGGCCATGCATTTGCATATATTTTATAGACCTGGGAGGCTTAATCTTAATGTAGAATAATAACATGTGAATGTAAAACAGAATATTTGTGATTTTAGAGTTAAATTTATTATAACGACCAATAAGATTAACTTTAAAATAAACACCATGTATACTGCGTATCGTGATACTCATTTTTAAACGAGAAAACATATGATATTTAACACATACGTGTTGGCTCAAGCTGTTTATGTTGACAGATGACACTGAAATGTTAATATTTTATTAATTTCATTCAGAGTAATTTTTTTTCACTTTTACGTCCAGTGGCGTTGATCACTGACGTTACAATGTTGTTATGTCATAATTCGTGTTGTCGCTGGGCAACAAGTTATTTATTATAAACTCTTCAAGAAAAATATATTTCATTGATAAACATATTACGAATAATTTAACGTAAGGTAAGATCCTCATATTAATTTAAGTAGCAAATTATATTCAATTTTCTCGTGGAACCTTCTCTTAATATATTCATAACCGCTGTTTTAACTACAAAAACCTAAGATTAATTTACAAATTTAGATAACTTGATATTGTGCTTGTAATGTGCATATGGGGTAATCATTCTCGTTATTTTTCTTTTAATTCACCTACTTATTTTTGTTAGATCCTGTAGTCGATATTGATGGAATAATGGTTACATGCTCGGGTCTCATATTCAAAACTTGACACGTTCTATTGATCTTTCAGGTCGTAAAATTCTAAGTATTTTTTTCTGATCGGAATTAAACATGTGGGTCCCCGGCACGTAAATGAACTGAGAACTTGAAAAAAGAATAAATTGTTAGCCCAGTCTTGCCAACTTGAATTGCGATGTTTATAATTTTAGTTGTTAAGAGTGTTTAAAAATAGTAATAATAACAGAATCAATCTTTGACATCCTATTTTTTCCCCACAGTACACACTTGTGTGTTTATTATCCATCCCCCAACTTGGAGAACCAGTTTATTATGATTTTCCCCGGTATGACACGGTTACCTGTCGATCGCGTTGGGCTAGTGTTAATGTTCTGCTCCTGTGGTTCGCAGCTTCAAACCCTGCCGGTGTCTTAAGATGAAATAAACCAAGCAGTAAGTGGCTTTAAGCCGTGACGTGGGCCCCAAGATGAAGATTTTCGGACTTGTAAAAGAAACATAAGCCTGAATAAAGAGGAATTCATCACACTAATGATAACATAACATAGTTGCCAACTTGATGACTGTGGGTTGATATATACATCTGTAGGGATATAAACAAAACAAAATTAACTTGGTCTAATAACTCATAATAGTCCCCACTCGTTTATAAAAAAGTTAAACAGAAAGAAATACTTATTCTGTCACTTGATGCGAAACGTGGACCCTTACTTTAAGGGAGGAAGATATATAACGAGTATTTAACAATATATTTGTTAGGAAAATTTTAAATCAAAGATAATTGAACAGACGCGTGAATGGAGAAGCCTATTAAAGACACAGCTACATAGATTTTATAGGAAGCCTGATAAAATAAGAATAGTTAAGTCTCGTACACTGCTTTGGGAAGGACATGTGGCACGAATGGGGGTGAAAGAGATGGATGGTGAGACGGAAACTAATCCCCCATTATAAAGGTTATTTTTAAAATTAAAAGGATATTTATATTCAACGTAAAGGAGAATTCCAGTGGTTACTTGTCTGGTGACAAAATTTAGAAATACATATGGGTATCTTAAGTTCGTGGACCCCCAAAGGATATAAGCAATTACCTGCAAATCCTACAGTCTATTGGGATAGTCACGTAGAAGCCATAAAACTCAGTAGTTAGAAAGGGTGGAAGGTACGTTGGATAATAAAACCTTCTTTACAAATAAACATCTTACAACCCTGCCGCCTGTACAGGTGTTGAGATGGCCAGAAAAGTCGCTTGTAAACAAGATCAATGAACCCGGGGAGAAACATGGTCCCAAGGTGTGTGAAATTTGTAGGCGTAAATATTTCTAGCCAATAAGAATGTATATTTTATATTATTATAATATGTTAACCAATTGAAATGTGGGATGGTAATAATGTTACCAACCTAAAGATTCTCAAAAGGTTAGGCTTCGAAAGGAGTCTAGAACGAAGTTGACAGAAAAACTCTCGCTCCTGCATTGGGCAGGATAAGTTTATTCGCTCGTCCTCAAGAGCGGCGCGAAATTAATATTGTTCTAAGATTTTACAACGGCCGCAACTTAGTGAGAATATTAGAGGTCGCTTAACAATTTTACAATTAGGAGGATAGATCTCCGATTGATTAAACGAGTGCTATATAAGTCAAATATAGGGATCGCGAGAAATAAAGAGTCCTAATAGAAAGTCAGATTCCCGTAAATAGAGCGCGAACACCATAAAAGTGCCTTGAGAATCTTAAGGACGATAGCTGTCAAACATTATTTCATATAATAAGAATAGACTGGAAAGTTGTATCAAGATTTCCTTGCATTTGAATAAAGTAATAAATAATAGATAATAATAATAATAATTCTTCGTCTATCTGCATTAGCATAGTGATCGTGATTATCCCTCAACCTCATTGCTCACCGACACCCACCCGAGCGACACATACCAATGGAAGCTTCTTACAGGAAAACCAGAGGGGAATTGCCCAGTAGGTAGATCAAGAATGACGTGGGAGAATAATGTTCAGCCATTATTTGAGGAAATCAGCTTATACGGGGTTGATTGGAAAACACTAGTTCCGGATATGGATGGAAGGAGAGCTTATGTTCGCGTGGCCATGAGTCTACGGGTTCGATAGTGCCACTGAGTTAGTAAATCTTAATAAAGGAAATATTAATGTCCAACATTGTGGTGATACACCATTGTAGAATGACGGTTACCTTCTTTAGGAATAACATGTTCTCCCACCACCACGTGTACTGTTGGAATATCAACATTTATATTTCCGACATTTATGTTCTCTGATATACTAGATTTCATTACTCATTTAACTATTTCGTCTCTCATGGTGTGTCCTACAAAAGTAGCCCCCGAAATGTTTTCCTGGAAGTAAAATGAATACAAGTAGAGAAAATATTTATTGTTATTATTATTATTATTATGTCCACCGCTGTGGTCTCGAGGTAGCGTGTTGCCTTGTCAAACAGCGGGCCCAAGTTAGATCCCCGGTCGGGGCAGTTTTTCTGGGTGATGTTTTTATCGGATATTTTTGTCACGACAAATGTCAGGAAAACTTTAAAGCTCAAACAGTCCCCGAAATCATATGGCCATCATCATCATTATCATCATCATCGTCCGTCACCGGTGTGGAAAGCAACGGGAAGCTACCACATCTACAATTCCCTAGTAAAACTGCAAGCATAGCATGAAAATGCTATGATTGCAGTGAAGGACCTGCCTTCGGGCAGAATTACCATGGATGGATTATTATTATTATTATTATTATTATTATTATTATTATTATTATTATTATTATTATTATTATTATTATTATTATTATTAAGTGCTCTAGTCGACCAGCGGTAACCACACTCGCCTCTGGTGCTAAATTTCACTGCTTCCAAACAAATATATTAGTAAGCAAACTTACTCCCTATATTGATAACATTCTATGAGATCATCAATGTGCATTTATAAGATATAGGTCTACAACAGATCATATTTTTAGTATAAGACGAAATTTATAAAATATATGGGAATATAATGGTACTGTACGTCAACTATATGTCTACTTCAAAAAGGCATACGATTCAGTTAAGAGGAAGAAGTTTTATACATTATCCTTCTGGACTTCGGAATTCCCAAAAAGTTAGGCGACTTGTACGGATATGTTTTAAAAGGCACAAAGAGTAAGGTGCTTGTAGGCAAACAGTTTTCGGACACTTTTGAAATTCCCAATGTGTTAAAAACAAGGGGATGACATTATCTTCTCTTCTAATCAATTTTATATTAGAACATGTCATTAAATATTTGGATAATAAAGAAAGTCCATAACTCAATGGCATTACTAGGCTGTTGGTTTATGCTGATGATGTAGTATTATAGAGCAATAATGAGGGGATACTGAGGGAAAATACACACACTGTATTGAGTAACTCGAAGTAATTGGGACTGGAAGTATACATCAATATAACTAAATACATGTTCACACATACAAATACATTATAGGCTATAATGGAAATGTACAACTAATGATGAATGAGGAAAACTTTGAAAGTGGCTGATTTCAAATATCTAAGAACAATAATTGTAAATAGGAATGAGGGCCGCACAAAGAAGTTAAATAGAGGCTCAATTCTGGAAAATGCGTGCTATTAAGCATAACAGGGGCATTTGTCTTCCGAACTCCATTCCAAAAACGTTAAACTGAAAAATATAAAACTGCTATTCTCCCAGTTATATTATTTGGATACTAAAACATGGTATTTTACGTTAAGGGAGGAAAGGAGGATTAGGTCTACAAGTACTTGAGAATAAAGCTCTTAGGAAAATTGTTGTGCCGATCGTGAATGGAGAAAGCTATATAATAGTGAGCTACATGATAAGTATAGGAAGTCAGATATAAAAATAACATTTAAGTATCGTCACCTGCGATGGGCAGGACATGTGATACGAATGGGGGATGAAGGAGGTGCAATGGGAAGCTTCTTGTAGGAAAATCAGAGGGAAACGCCAAGTAGATAAACCAAGAATTAGGTGGGAGAATAACATTATCAGGTAAGTAGATTATAGAGGGGATCGTTATCTCAGAATAGGGATGTACGTCCGCGCGGCCAGGAACCTACGGGATTGATAGAGCCACTTAGTTAACTAATGGAAGTCCATTTTCACGCTGTGGGCCCGGGTTCGATGCCGGTCGGGACAGGTTGAGTTTTTTTTTTCGGGGTATTTCCTCATTTGTACGAAAAATGTCAAAAAGCTGAAGGCCAACGGTCCAAGAAAATCATCCGGCCATCATCATCATCCTTTTCATTATCATTATGACCATTCACTGGAGTGGAAAGCAACGTGAAGCTACCACGCTATAATTCCCTAGAAAAGCTGCAAAAATACCATGCAAATTCTATGATTGCAGTGAACGACCTGCCCTCGGACAGAGCACTATAGATAGATACAATGAAAATGGACAATTAATATCAAGTGATGGACATGTTGAACAACTGGCTGAATAATAATTTATGACTGTTATATGAGGGAAGTTTTACACAGGAGATGATTGTAAATTTGAAGACTACGCCAATTTTGGAATATATTAAACAGTACCAACTAAATTGGAAAGACCATCTTGAAAGAATGAGTTCAATTCGGATCCGGAAAGCTGTTTATAATTATATACCAAGAGGACGAAGATCTCTGGACCGTCCTATGAAACGCTGGAGGGAAAATTTTCTATAGGATCGAAACAGGCCTTGGCATAATACTTGAAAGGAAGAAGATGAAGAAGAATGACTGTAAATATTACTTCAAGATAGGGATGTATGGATAGTTTATATCCGCGCTACCATGAACCTATGATTCGATGTGTAGTGAGTTAGATAGTTAGCCTAAATATTTTGGCGGCGCCAATGCCCTGGATCTAATTAGCATCTAACTAAAATGGAGACAAGACGTTAGTTCTTGTTGTAAAGGCTAAGAACTGGTAACCTGGGTTTTATTGGACATCAATAGAAAGGTGCGAGCTGCTATCTCGAATATACCGAAAGGCCTGTAGAGGAATTATACATTTTAAAATAAATAGCCATAAGATAACTTGGTGCTTTCTACCTGATAACTCTAGAGAAAGTATTGAGCTTTTACGCATAGAATTTTTAAAAAAAATTAAGTGACGATGTTTGAAACTTGATCGTTTACTTACTCGTGCTCCAAATTGGATGTGAAGAGTTATGTTGATCAATCGAAACAATCAACTTACACAAGTATACGTTTAATGTCTGAAAATAAATAAGTGCTTCCAATAAATTTATATTATAAAAAAATTGACTTGTGGCTATGATCAACAAGGTTTCGATAAGAGAGGAAATCAGAGATGATGTTATAATAAAGTACAAGATTACCTAATATAAAGTACCAAAACAACAGAATTACATTTTTGACTTATAAAAAGAATGACGGAAGACATTACTGGAAAATATCTATGAGTGAACCCTAAAGAAAGGGAGGAGGAACAGAAGTAGTAGTCATAAAAACGGAAGAGAGAGGCTTGGATGAAGGGGCGTGGGAATATAGAGAGGAGTGGAGATTGGCTGCAGAATATTGAAACAAGTAACGGATGATATCAAACACATTATAAAACCTGGGAATAAATAACTTAAATAAATTAATTAATACACAGAATTATTAAAGAGTTTTAAAAACGAAATCGATATTTTAAAAGTATATCGAACTTATGGACATAGCAAGTAACAGAACGACGGCAGTAGTTGTCTTTATACAAATCCATATACGAAATAATACGTATAAAAATTGAAGAATACATGAAGAATCTTTACTTGACGGCTTCTTTACTTGACGTCTCTGTTTGGGGTCCGCATGATCAAGCATATATCTCATGGAATTTCCTCCTGAATGGGACATATTCCAAAACGAATTACTGATATGGAGTAAATACAAGAAACAATGCTGGGGATATGTAAAGGCTGGCCATATGTTACACATATGACATGTATCACGTGATATCATATCGACAAGCATTTAAACTTTGATGAATATAGTAGTTAAAACATTATGTAATATGTTCCTCTTAGAGGAACCTTAATGATTGGTCTGTCTGCAAATTTCAAGTGTGTAATTTCATGGAAGAAACACTTTTGAATGTAATCTGTGAAATATTAATACTGCATATTGTTAATTTCATATAAAATATATTTTTCAGTTGCGTTGCTACGTAACCTGACAGTTGTTACGTTAACATTGTATTCATCGCTACGCAACGTGGCTCAATCTCATATTCTTAATGAAAATTATGTTAAATTTTTAATACAGAGTAACCTGATAACTAATTAACACTGTCGAACCACATCTTCAGTGACTGTCCATGTATCCCTAAACTGATCAAATCCTTCCCAAACATCCCCCGTATAATTTATCTCCTTCTAGTCATGATCTCACACATTACCTACCGGGGGCTTTCCCTCTGGTTTTCCTGTAAGGATGTTCCTCTTTCATTCCTCAATCTTCCATTTATCCGGCTGTTCTTAATACATCTGGCTTCCAATAAATATCATATAATTCATTCTTATTAGACTTCTCCATTCATCTGACTGTTCGTCTATTTTTCGTCCAAAAATTGTCCTAAGAATTTTCTTAAATACTTGTACTATTATTTTCTCCCTTAAAGTAAGAGTCCATGTTTCTCATTCACATAATATTACTGGAATATAAAATATAATGATTGAAAAATATTACTTCGAGATAGGGATGTATGGACAGTTTAAGTCCGCGCTACCATAAACCTATGGGTTCGATATGCATTGAAGTAGTAAGTTAGGCTAAATATTTTGGCGGCGCCAATGACCAGGATCGAATTAGCTTCTAACTAAAATGCAGACAAGACATTAGTTGTTGGAAAGGCTAATAACTGGTAAACAGGTTGATGTATTTTATCCGACATCAATAGAAAGGTGCGAGCTGCTATCTCAAAGGCCTGTAGTGGAACTGTACATTTTAATATAAGATAACTGGGCTTTCAACCTGACAACTCGAGAAAAGGATTAGGCCACTGACGATGTTTGAAACTTGATTATTTTGTTACTTATGCTCCATCTGAAGAATTATGTTGATCAATCGAAACAATAAACATAACTAAGTGCACTTTTAATGTCTGAAAATAAATAAGTGTTTTGTATAAATTTACATTAAAAAGAATTAACTTCTCTTTATGATCAACAACGTTTCGATAAGAGAGAATCAGAAATGGTTATAATTAGAGGGCTGATTTGTGCATATTTGCATGTTTTATTCCTTCGTAGATACACATATTCATGGAAGTGGAAAATCCGTTTCATGTCATTTGGAATCAATTGGCAACATTTTATAGTGCATATAAATGCATATTCACGGGATTTGCGCATATTTCACTAATATGTGCATATGGGTGCACATATTATACTTTTTTCTCTGTATAATATTAATATACTGGTTTGTGACCTCATAAAATGCTCCTTTATTGGCATTTGTTTATTCAAATGAGGACAATCTTGTTTTCATAGAAAGCCAGAATCCCTATTTCGCATTTTCGCACTACAGTGACAATGTCGAGCTGGAGTCTGCAGTTTTAAATCTCAACAGGTCAATAAACCATTTCCTGAAAGGAAGGAGATGAACGTGCTTGCCAACAATGGACAGTTTATTTGTGGTAATTTCCTGGTTCTCGTTTTCAACCGGCGATATTCTATGAAGTTTGAACATCAGCTTTATTGAGCTGTCGGCAAACATATCAAAAACTCAAAAATATTTCCTGAAATATACTTTCATGTGTACAAAATATACTTCATTTCACACAAAGGAAGCCTGTTGTACATTATTGACCACGGTGACAAAACAAATCGGGAATCAAAGTTTAAATTATTTTCTGAAATACCATTTTGGGAGTGTTAGTGGACCAAGGCGTGTTTTTTTAAATGCCGAAGAAAAAATCCAGTAAAATATCTTTGCTTCATCAATGGATTGGTGGGAATCCTAATTAACAACAAATGGAAAAATTGTCCTACGACAATTATGCGGCAAATATGTATTTAAAATAACTTATTATCAGTTTATCACATTATTAAATCAATATAATTCTTATTCGGTGAGTGACAGCCTCTTTGCGATACTGTCATGTGACCTCAGGTGAAGTGGAGAGATCATTCTCTTCGTACAAACACATTTTAAGTGACAGAAAGAAGGGTTTCTACTAGAAAATTTAGAAAAAACAATTTGGTTATTGTTTGTAACAAAAATTGATAAGTAATAGTTATAAGATTGTTGACTTACATTTCATAAAGCAGACAAGAATAATGAGAATGACACTATAAAATACAATTAATAGCTTAAATTAGGAGCGAAAAAGTAAAAATATTACAATTTTTGCTTCATAAAAAATAAATAAAATATTGTGAAAAAAAGTGTATTTTACTATAAGAAGAAAATTCATTTTTGTGCATATTTGTTTAAAACTCAAGAGCATATTTTCAACTTTTTGCTGCATAGTTGCGTGCATATAAATCCGCCCTCTAGTTATAATATAAAGTACAAGTTTACCAATAGAAACTATCAAAACAACATAATTAAATTATTTGTACATATGAAAATAATGACGGAAGACATTACTGAAAAAGATGTATGAATGGAACCCGACAGTAAGGAAGAAGGAACAGAAGTAGTAGTCATAAAAATGAAAGAGAGAGGCATGGATGAAGGGGCGTGGGGAAATAGAGAGGAGTGGAGATTGGCTACAGAATGTGGAAACAAGTAACAGATTGCATCAAACACATTATAAAACGTGAAAATAAATAATATAATTAATTAATATAAAGAATTATGAAAGAATTTTTAAAATAAAATCTATAGTTCAAAGTGAATGGAGCTTATGAGCAAAAATCAAGCAATAAGACGAAGGAAGTAGGGGAGAAAAAATGCCATATAACTTATAGGCCAATATAAATAGTGAAGAATGCAGCTTGATTACTTGACGGAGACAAAAGGAACATGCTCTGGTCCAAGTCATTATGAGCAAGCAATTATCTCATGCAATGTCATCAAGAATGGGACATATGCACGCGCACGCACGCACGCACGCACTCACGCAAGCGCGCACACACATAAACACACACATCCACACACACACATCCACACACACACATCCACACACACACATACACACACACACCACACACCACACACACACACACATCCACTAACACACACACACACATCCACTACACACACACACACACATCCACTACACACACACACACACATCCACACACACACACCACACACACACACATCCACTAACACACACACACATCCACTAACACACACACACACATCCACTAACACACACACACACATCCACTAACACACACACATCCACTAACACACACACACACACATCCACTAACACACACACACACATCCACTAACACACACACACACACATCCACTAACACACAACACACACATCCACCAAACACCACACACACACACACACACACACACACCACCCACACACACACACACACACATCCACTACACACACACACACACACATCCACTAACACACACACACACATCCACTAACCACACACACACATCCACTAACACACACACACACATCCACTAACACACACACACATCCACTAACACACACACACACATCACAAACAC
>JASPKZ010009867.1:0-47698 GCA_030220185.1 Diploptera punctata
GGATGGGTGACGAATTCGAGCCCCGCTGCGTGGGCAATTCACACTAATTCTTGATATTGGAATAGTACAGCATCACAAAATAATATAATATTGTAAATTGAATAATATAATACTAATAATCATATATTTCTAATTATAATAATAATCATAATAATAACTTTTTTTCATCGTCATCGTACTAGATCCATTTACTCTCGGGGTTTAACCCGATTTTGGTTCATAATCTTTGTGATGATTATTATAATAAGAAACCGGATTTTTAAATATTCATAAATTTTATAGCATTATAAACGTTCGACTAACTTTAGTTATTCTAATTTACTGAAATATTATACACTGCAACCATGTTATTTTTTACACTTATTTGGTTACCATATCGCATTATTTTCTAACTTTAGCATTCAAATAATTATTTCCTATAAGAATAAATCAAATATTTACAGTAAATCATTTAATAACGCACCACATTACAATGAATGTTTGTACATCCTGTTCGTTCGTTGACCTTGATTATTAAAATACTCATTGATAGTTATAAAATTGTTATGATTCCTATATTTACCTTTACTTAAACGTTTTATTTAGGGGTTAGAATTGATTGGCATATATTTAATTTGCGAATTATAATCGTTTATCTATATTTTGCGTTTCCATAATTCCTCCAATAATAATACACACCCACGAAAGGTGCAGAAACGAAGCAATATTAGTAATGACAGAGAGTCACGTTTCTATATCATCATTCAACAAACGACAAATATTACAAATCAATATTCATTAATATGCTCTTCTTAACATTATTAAGAGATACCAAGAAAGGGCATCGTCTAACAAGAGTCTTCCACATAAAATAAAATTATCAGAGTGGGGTAAAATTTTTATACTATGTATGCTTAATTGGTGAACCTAAATAACTGTACGAAAATCACTCCGATTTGCGATGGAACAGCTAATGGGTGCAGAGAGATTGAAATTTTATTATAAATGCAGGTACAATTCAAGAAAGGCCATAGGTTAAGCTAGATATAGAATGAAGTGATCCATTCATAATGTTAATAAGGATAAAGTTGTATTTTTTTCATCTGATGAAAGCAATGTCTGATTGAAAAGTAGTAATTAATATGTAAGATCACTGGTGGAGGCAATGTACCACGCGGGGTTTCCGTTCACTACACTGCATGTGACTTCAAAATACAACAGAAATTCTAATTTAATTAAAATTTATTTGTATGCTGTATCCAGTATATTAAGACGTTTAATTCTACAGACCTCATCCAAATATGATGGTTGAAAAAAAGTAGATTTTGGTCATCGTTTAACTATCTCAACCGATTGAATATTTTGCCCAGCGCTGACTGCATAAACACCAATCCACCAGTTATCTGAAAAGAGTGAGATAACAGGACGTTTGTTGACTTGCATTGTACCCAAAATAATTGCCAGTATGTAAAACCAATGATTTCATAAAGAGTAGGTGCAACAAACTAATTTCATAATTTGGTGTTGATTTAAAAAAAGTTTAATTTCGTTCGCCCCAATTTAAATTGCATGATAAAATAGCACAGACCGAAATTTGATGACATTTGCCAAGAATGGCGAATTGAAGAAGGCATCGAAACGCCTTTTAGGAAACCTGAGGACGTTTCCAGTACGCTAGTGAGAATATTTCTGGAAAGATGTTAACCATGATTTAATGGAATTGGATTAGCAGGGGATGATTGGGCAAGTTTCTCGAATAGGATTGTTGATAGCTTATTTTCTGCGAGGGAATGGACCTACGTGACAATGAGTACTTTAATAATTTAGTTAGTGATTTCGTTTTATCCACTTTGCATTTATTAAGGAGGTAGTTTATTTAAAAAAGTACATTTTGTATTTAAGTAGAAACAATAATCCATACTTCTAAAATTCTTGCAAAATCACCGCGGCGGGTTACGTAAAAGTTAAAATATTAACACGTGGCTGATATATCAGTCGACTTAAACTTGATTACTTTTTATTTGAAAAATCGTCAAACATTTAAACAATGTTTTCAATAGGGCGACTGAGATCTCTTACTTATTTTAATACGAGCTATTGACAAAGAGGGGACAAATTAAAAATTTATTTTTTCCAACTACAGAAAATAAAAACACAAATCCAACGTTCCTGGAAGATAATTTTCAATGTTCACTATTTTATGCATACAAATGAGCACCATCTGTTACACGATAAATACAAAACGGCTCTCATTTCTTGCCCCATACGAATTAAAGATATTTAGTTACCGAATCCCCGGCTTAATCATTCTATGACGGAGATTCAAGAGTGTCGGCATGAGGAGATAAAAACACGGTCTTTACAACCCCCCCACAATAAGAAACACAGGGCTAGGTTGGTGACCTGGGATGCCACCGGAAGTTTTGCCTTTCTGCTCCTCTTTCAATCCACCGTCTAGTGTCTCCATTATCCAATCATTCAACATTACAATCACAGCGTCTATGAGGCGTGATAGAAGATTCAAACTTATCTTTTCCTTGCACGTTGGAATTGTGTTATTTTCTGTAGTTTGTCAAAATAAATGTTTTGAATCTTTCTTTCTTTTGAATAGCCCCACATTTAAAAAAATAATGTTTTCTTTTCGATATATAGTTATTTTTTATTTATATATCAATAAACACCAGACTAAATTAACAAGATCCCCCAACATGAATTGATTCACCTCCATATACTTGTAATAAATTACATCCTCGTAATGTTTTGTAAATCTTGTATTCGCTTCATCTGAGATTTATCACAGAAAATATGTGTATAAAGGACCTTAAAAATATACCATAAAATAATTAATTCATGTATTTACAAATTTTAGACTATATTCTAGCAAGAATACTTTACTTTTCCCACTATTACAGTATGTTATTTCTGTGTGCATTCACTTTATCTATTTTTGTTTCAGGTGATGGAGCAAAATTGACTTGCTTATTTATAATTAACAACAAGGTTGCCAAGAGCACTGGTACGTATAAATCTCCAAGAAAAATTATCGACAGTTTTAAGGGCATGTTTCGATTATTGATGGAGGTTGGAGATTTCATAGCAAAAAAATATTAACATTGCTCTACTAGCTCTGAATTTGAAACCTCATCAAGATGTTTCATGCAGCTACAATATATAATACCTAAGTTATATCTACAGAGTATCCACGATAGATTTTTCCAAGACTCTCCACATGATTTAGACAATTTAGGAAAGTCCGAGCCCCTGTTTGTTAATGCATATTCGACACTACCTGAATTAAAAAATCTCGTAACCCTTGATTTAGGAAAAATTGATTTCCTGATAAAGAATATTTCAAGGATTCATTCCACACAGTCGAAATGTTGCAAAATTTCCAAATCTTTGCAAGCTTTGTGCTTCAGATTCTGTAACGCTTCATTCATAAAACTCTATGTTTTGTTGCAGGACTTGATAAGCTAATATCAAATCGATCGAATGTTAGTCAAATTGTACCGTCAGTATTCTGGAATTGAAGAAATTGGAAAAGCTATTAATGTCGGTCTAAATATAATTTTTTGACGATCACATATGGACTTGTTAATGGGACTACGGAGAATACATATTCCGATTATCCTTTTCGAACTGGAGTGTTACAATGGATCCATGTCCGAATTAAACTGATTTCTTGTTGAAAATTTCCCTATGTGAATACTTCATTTATAATCAGTTGGTGTCTAATTTTGAGTATTACATAAGCTTGAAATTTGAAAGAGTTTACTGTGTGAGAGACTTCAGTCTAAGCTACGTATCATGTGCAGTCGTAAAAGGCCCACATACATGGAAAAGGCAATGATTCTTTCGATCCAATATATGAATTTGTGACAATAGTTGGATCAGCATTACGCTATATAAAACTGGAAATGAGTGTACAAATAGATCTTCTAAGAAGTGTTGAGACTCTTGTCCTAAGTTAAAATGCTCCATTTAAACGCTCCCTTTCTTAAGGTTCCGAGCAAGAAGATTGCGACCACCTTGTCATGTTTTGAAGAGCTAGAATGTATCTCTCTTGAAGTAAACGAAATTTGGACCCGCATTCTGCTATGTAAATGTAACAATTTGAAGCGAATTGTGTGTTTAATGTAAATAAAACAATTCTACTAGATTTACTTTATAAACATAAATTTGATCAACTCGAAGAACTAACTTGGACTCAATTGATAAATTAAACTCTGGATATATAGCGCATTATTTAAAAAAGAATTGCAAACAAATTGAAAAAAGTTTTTGAGATTATTAAAGAGAAAGAGCCATATTCTGAGTGCCATTTATATTCATTTAAAATCATTGAAAAACTCCGTCTCCCGTGTCCTTTACATGAAACATCAATAATACAATGATTTTGGTCTAGAGGGGTAGCATGCTTCATTGTCACGGCAGCGGACCCTGGTTGCGATCCCAATCCGGACAGGTTTTCTTGGATATGGTTTTTGGCGGTTGTTTCATCTCACCTGCAAGATAAATGTCATGTATTTAAGACTCTATCGGTTCCAAAACTTATCTGGCCATCATATAATCAGTATCACTATTCGCCTAATTAATTTAAGTTTAATTTAAAGCCTCTCCTGACCATCATTACCACTAACATCAATTCATATATCATGGGGACAATGTCGTCCCGCCTTCCAGGCCTCCCAAGCTCAGAAGTGTTACAAATACGCATGCCAAGAGAGCACATCAGGTATGGCGAAAGACAAATCTGAGGCATTTTGCAAAAAAAATATTAACGCTAGAAAGTTAGTGTCGTGGACGTTAATTTAGTTTATATAAATCAAATGTATAAAAATTTTATTTTTTATTGTGAAAAATGTACTAATTCTGTAATACAATAACTCATTTTAAGAATACAGTTAAACATCGTTTAATATCAATGTGTTCTCTTTAATTTTATTCAACTTGTTCTTGCTCTTGTAAGTCTTTCATCAAGTTCCTATAGTGAATCCGGTCTTTTTGCTCCTGTTGTCAGGGGGCAAATAGCTCACACACAGTTAGACCGTTCTAGAAAACATAAAAGGCATTATTCTTATCCTATTTTTCCTAGCATGTTCCGCCTCCCACGGTCTTTGTCAGGGTACCTCCAACATGTTTTACACATATCCCTTCAACCTAAGAGGGACGCTTCATCAAGAGGAAATCTAAGAGGAAAATCGGGCAGTAGTTCCGACACACGCTCCAGTCGCCAGCAGAACACGTCGGAATAAGGCGTTTGATCTAATCCCAATATGAAATTAACGACACCTA
This sequence comes from Diploptera punctata, assembly GCA_030220185.1. Classification (NCBI taxonomy): domain Eukaryota; kingdom Metazoa; phylum Arthropoda; class Insecta; order Blattodea; family Blaberidae; genus Diploptera; species Diploptera punctata. Next base: position 5,275 of record JASPKZ010009867.1, read on the forward strand.
GACAACAAAAACATATAATCATAAAATATTCGGGAGTGAAGAGAGTTGAACCTTCCATCACCAAAGAAGAACTCAAACAAAAACTCAGAGACCAACTACAAAATCACAAACACTTCACTTGGGCTGAAAAAAAAAGTATCGGTATCATTGTTTACAAAATCCGTGTCCTTGTCGAAAGCCTGCACTGCCAGTGACTGTCTGTTTAACTCTCTTCATTACTAATGTGACGTGTGCAGGAATGCCGAATCAAAAAAAAAATACAAGGATGAGTGAATTCTTACACAAAAGCGGACTGTATTAGAAGTCTGTCCCGAGTACCGCGTGTCAACATGGAGTTTGTAAACACAGCGGTCTCTAAGTACGAAACAGCCTAGCCTGTAACCGATACTCTTCTTTATCAACCCTACATAAAACGCATCACAATAAAATATGCTAAACTCACCTACGTAGTCCGACTGAATTTCCCTAACAAAGAAGAAACACAAACAACACTAAATGAAGGAATTCACGTCTTAGGAAAAATATACAGAATCTAACCACCTCTCGAATATGCACAGGCACATTCCATGCAGAAACTGCTACCATTACGGACACAGCCAAACGGAATACCAACTCCACAGAAATGTCACAGGTGCCGTCAACAGCCTTCTAAATGTACTCATCAGAAAAAAGCGAATCGACTTTTCTTATCGTCCCACATGCAATATAAAGAGTTGTTACACAGGGCAAATTGAATTCACGAAAAAAAACCGCCACCTGCCAAAAACTACACTCCCATACTTCCACAAATAAAAAAAAGGAAGCTAAACTTAGCACAATAGTTTGGAACATACCTACTCCAAGCGCGAAACGCCCGTAAGGCCCTGGCTTACCAGCCGGCTGCAGACACTCTCCTAAAATACAGACGAAGTTACAATAAACGTATCACATGATGACATTCTTAAAATCACCGACGAAAATATCTTAACAGCTACCAAAAACCTGGAAAACTACATTGATGAGAAGCTGTAACTACTCAAACAATAATTAATTAAATCCTTCTAAACCATCACTTACAATCAAACCAACAATTCTGAAAAGTCACTATTCAAAACCGGGCCACGCCGTAGTATAGTGGTTAGGACAGTGCGCTATAAACCGGAACGTAGAGGGCTCGAGTCCCGGTGGGGTCAGGATTTTTAAAAACGATCCAAACCTTCTGGTGGCTTCATGGCCCTGGTGTCGAACGGGAATGAGTACCAGACGTTTTGTCTGGGGGTAAAGGCTGCCGTTACGCAGGACTGACATCAAGTGCCAATTTTCTAGAATAAGTGGCAGCCTTTACCTCCTACTATCCCAGGGGTCCCCAATCATCTGTAGTGGAAGTACTTATCTTTTACTACGGTACTCAAAACTATAGCCAAGAGCACAGCCAAGAAACTCTAAATAAATTTCAACATTGTTCCATCAAGCACACACATATTTACACAAAAAATGACCTAGATGAACACCGTAAACACAGTTATAACTAGAGCGAGGATTTTTATGAAATTTCATGTTTTAAACTATTAGAGAACACTAAAACAAAATATCTTTACATTTTATGATCTGTAGAATCAAGTTAAGACCAAAACATTTTTTTTCATATATCATAATACTTTTGGCAAAATCTACATATTTTAGTAATAATTTAATATTCGTTACATTTTTCAGCATTCAAATTTTATAAATATAATTTCTAATAATTGGTTAAAACATTTTTTAAGTGATTGTAGTTTTGAAAATTTTTGACAATGTAATATGATAGACATACGAAAATTCTTCAGTATTTCATCCGGGACAAGACAAATAGATTTGGTGAAAGAAAATAATTGATTAAAGATACTTGGAATGACCAAGTGGAGGATTTTTTCCATAACTATAGAACAAAAACATGAATCCGTAGAACAACAATGTAAGAATAATAACCACCACTCTTTCTAACAGGTAACTACCATTTCATTTCCCTTACCTTTAAAAACTATCCTTATTTTGTGATTGGATTACAGGATTAAAATGTAGGAAAGACTGCTGATGTTAAACTTGAAGCTGTGCTGGGAAATAAGATCTTACTCTACAGTTTATTAATTAGTAAAGTTCTTGTAGGTAACGCCAAAATTATTCTCACTACATTAAAACTATTAAATATAGCGCTTTATATGTTTGATCCCCATTACATCATATGGCGGGAAGTTTACTTTCTGAACGTATAAAATATTCTGACGGACAGAGCATTAAAAAAATTGTAAAATGCAGTCAAAGGCCCCATCTGTATATTACGAACAGAATTGACAATTGGATTTTTCTAAGCAAAAGGAGGCCTAGGCTAGATACTCTGCTCGGCCAATTTCATGAAAAAAATACTAATGTTAAAATGATTCTAACTACATTTTACTGTGTTCATATGTGTAGCTTGTAGGAATAAATCTGACTGTAATTGCAAAGAGAGTTTTGAGATTCTCCCTAGAATCTATTGTGGTATAATTAATTTTCACATCTTGTTCCTCGAAATATGACTACTGGACATGGTCTACTTGTGTTCTCATGTATTTAATTTAATGTTATTGTTACATTTGAATACATTGGAGTTCAATATCTTTATGCAAGGTAAATAACAATCACCCAAATTGTACCCAATCTAAATTTTGTCAGTAGTTTATTCATTGGAAGCATTTTTGCTTCGGTACCACGTTTTGAAGTCACAATTTAATATATTTTTTTTATTAATTAAATTGATGTTTATAAGATAGATCATTGGTTGACTATATCTTTTGACATCGTCCTATTCTTAATAGCCAATTTTGTCGGGTCCATCCAATCTCCTGGTTGTAGATGTTTCTGCTTCATACGTACGCAAGTATATTCCCTGACTCCAGGATGTTTTAGGTCTTCCTCTGCCTCATCTTCTTTATGTTTTCCATTCTAAAAACACATTTTCATTCGCTTGACATATCCGTACCATCTTAATTGCTGAGTTTTTATGTAATCTCAAATAGTGTGCTTATATTACAAACATTTAACATGTATAAAATCACTCAATATTAATTTATTATAGTAAGATGTCAAACTAAAATAATCACAAATAGGAATGAGATGCTCAACGAAATTAAACATAGTTTCAATTCAGGAAATGCGTGCTATTATTCACACATAGACTTTTTATGTTACATCGTCTTTCAAAAACAGTAAATTTGAAAAATACATAAAACTATTTTTCTACCAGCTATATTATATGGATGCAAAACATGGACTCCTACTTTAAGGAAGATGAGGAGAATACGAGTATTTGAGAACAAAGCACTTAGGAATTTTTTGGACCAAAGAGAGATGAACAGGCTGGTGAATGGAGAATACTATTTGACAATGAATTGCATGGTCTTTATAGGATGCCAGATATAATAGGAACAGTTAAGTCTCATAGACTGCGGTGGGCAGGACATGTGTGCACGAATGGGGAATTAAATACCTGCATTGAAGCTTCATGTAGGAAAACAGGAAGGAAAACGTGGGAGATTTACGTTAGCTATGATTTGTGGGAAGTAAATTATATAGGGAATGATTGGAAAACATTAGTTTAGGACAGGGATGTATGGAGGTCTTATGTCCGCGCGTCCATGGACCTACGGGTTCGATAGTGTCGGTGAGTAATAAAAATGTCATTCAACAAGCTTGGGAGTCTCTTGGGGTAGATAGAATTTTATACATCTACCTTTCTAAACAATAGCCATAGGATGTCCACTGGCTTGCCAGCCCTGCATGATGGCTGCTTTTGCACCTAGCATGTGCATCTGGTACTTATTTTTGTTAAATCTGAGTAGACCATAGGGTCTTGATGCCGGCAGAAAGCTTGGTCGAACTAAAAACCCTGGCCCTCTTGACCTTCCTCAAGCAACAACACTACAACGTGAGCCATTTGCTTCAAATCACATACATGATATTTTATATTGGATCAGAATTAATTAAATATTAATTAAACTGGATATACAGTGAAACTCTTGCTTTGTTGAGCTACAGAATGGTCATCTTGTCTCATTTGTAAATCGTATGTAAACCCATAAGTTAAGCGGTGTTTCTGTATATAAATATATGTAAAGATGTTAAAAAGATAGTTGCTTCATACTTTTTTCTGTGACAATTTTCTTATTTTATTATGGTGTCATATTTTAATATAAATTTATTCATATAACTCCTCGCTGTAGATGTGACAGTAAGCCTAATAGGCATATAATGGTCACTGTGAGTTACGAGGGTCTATACTGAAAGTCATGAGCAACATCTTTTTAAAACAATCATAATATTTATTTCAGACAAACCAAGTACACCATGTTAATCTACAGACCTTTGCGCTACTTTTCAACATAGTCTCCATTTCTGTGCACACATTTTGTCCAGCGTTCTACAAGCTTGAAAATTCCCTTATGATAGAATTCCGTTCCAGCTGCTCGAAGACACTGACGCACTGCTTTCCGAATATCCTCCAGCGTCTCGTAGCGTTGGCCTCTCATCTGCTCCTTCACAGAACCAAAAAGATGGTAGTGGGAGGGTGCCAAACCGGGACTATACGGAGGTTGTGGAAGAGTTTCCCACCCAAATGTCCTGATCTTCTCCACAGTGGGACGAGCAGTGTGAGGACGCGCGTTATCGTGTTGCAGAATGATCTTCCTTCCACGGCGTTTGTCGTGCAATGCACGATGGAGCTTCACAAGTGTCTGGATATAGCGGACAGCATTTATGGTTTGTCCAGGTTCATGAAATTCAACCAGAATGCAACCTTGCGCATCCCAGAAGACGCTGCCCATAACTTTCCCAACAGATTACACTGTCTTTGCTTTTTTCTTTGATGGCGAATTCAAGTGGTGCCATTCCATACTCTGGCATCTTGTTTCAGGCTCGTAGCGATGAAACCAGCTTTCGTCACCTGTCACAATACTCGTCAAAAAATCATCACCTTCATTTCGAAATCTGTGAAGATGGTTATGGGTGATGGTTCTTCTCTGAAGTTGTGGTCTTCACTTAATAAACGTGGAACCCAACGGGCACTAACGTTTTGGTAACCTAAGCTGTGAATCATTTCTTGCACTGAACTGTGTCCTACTGGAAGTTTTTGTAGTGATTTCATTCACTGTGATGCGCCTGTCGTCTCTACTGAGCGCATCAACTCTTTCCTTGTTGCAATCCGTGGAGGCAGAGCGTGGGCGACCGCTAGGAGGCTCATCTTTGATACTCGTGTTCCCATCTTTAAAATATTTCACCCATCTCCTAACACTGCTGGCACCCATGCAGGCATCTCCGTAAGCACATTGAAGTCTTTGGTGAATATCAACAGTAGATTGTTCCTCTTTAACAAGGAATTCAATGACAGCGCGCTGTCGAGACGAAACATTGATGTCTGCCATTTTGGAAACACTGCATGTGGTCACATGAAAAGAAGCTATGACGCCACAAAACGGCAATGGTGTGGTATAAAGTCTGTAGATTACGATCCTGCAGTTGTTTTTGTTACATTGTTGAAATTTGAATTTTAACAATGGGTTGCTCACGACTTTCAGTGTGACCCTCGTAGTTCATGAATGTTAGTGCTTTGTTGGTCGAATTTCGCTACTTTTCGTAGCCAAGCACTTGACCACACGAGATTTAATAATACGCGTTTCAGGCCCTTATATTTGAAGACAAACACTGTAATAGGCTCTGTAACAGAAGTCTGCGCGTCGGAGGGATGGTGCTAAGTCATCTGTTGTTCAGTACTGACAGTAAAGAAAACTCGGTGCACTCTGCCTTGTTCAGCAACGTGGATAGCTTATATATTTTACTTTCGGAATATTCAGTTGAAATGTACAATATTTACTTTGTGTTTAGTTATTGTTTCATAGTTACAAGAAACAAAATATTTAAACTTTAGTTTACTATAGTCTATAATATATGAAAATATTTAAAACTGTCGTTCTCACATTTATACGAATCCGAAACATGGACTGTAACATTTAGAGAGGAATAAAATTACGAGAATTTGAGAATAAAGTTGTTAGGAAAATATTCAGACCAAAGAGAGATGAACAGACGGCGAATGCAGAAGATTGCACAAAAATGAGCTACACGATCTTTAAGGGAAAGCAGATATAATAAGAATATATAAGTCTCATAGACTGCAAAAAGGCAGGACATGTGACACGAATGGGGAATGAAGGAGAAGCATGGAAATACCTTCTAGAAAACTAGAGGGATAGAGTCCAGTAGGCAGACGAAGAATAAGATGGGACAATAACATTAACCATGAATTGAAGGAAATAGATTATACAGGGATAACTGTAAAACATTAGCTCAGATAGGGGTGGGACAATCCATATCAAATCGGACAGCAAAAAATCTTGCAATTTATTTTTTTTTAATTTTATGTGTCCCTAAATATAGTGAATACATTTATAAACGTATTAATACAGAAATTTAATTTTTATCATTTATAGGTTCGTAGTTATGATGAACTAAAATTATCGTAAATATAATGAACTAAAACGTTTACTAACTGATATTTCTGAAACAGTAAACAGCAACAATTTTTTTCAAACATATTTATATAGGTGATATCATGTAGTTTAAGGGTGTTATTTTTAGAATTAGGATATTTTTATTTTCGGTGTCAATTTTCTGTTTTATGGCGTTTACTGCAGTACATATCAAAAAATTAAAACGGAAAAAATAAAGGATACTATTCACGTAATAAGGATTAATTTCCAGCAATTACCTTTTTGAGAGTTGAATAGTTCAGACAATATAAATGTTTTTTATTCTATTTTCGTAAAAAATCGCTGGTCCACGGCGCAGCAGATTCATTTCACGACCAAGGTCGCGCGCGTACTTTATTGAAAGAGCTTCATCAGTGACTTTTTCAACTGCCTTTAAATCGAATAGATTATTATATGTTCTGCTTAATGGAACAGTACCGTAAATTTATAAAAGTGGCGATATTTTAATTCTTACGCAGTAGATATTTATTTATCAAATTTTATTGCTGAAGTGAGAAGTAAAGAGCTCTGTTACTTACGTTTACTGTGAATTATTAAACAAATTATTTATAACTAACTCACTCACTCACTGGCTCTGTGGAACCTGCAGGTTCATGGCAGCGCGGACATAAGCTCTCCATACATCCCATCTCGAGCTAACGTTTTCCAATTATCCCCTGTATAATCTACTTCCCTCAAATCATGTATAATGTTATTCTCCCACCTCATTCTTAGTCTTCCAACTGGGCGTTTTCCCTCCGGTTTTCCTACCAGAAATTTCCAAGCGCCTCTTTCATCCCCCATACGTGCCACATTTCCTGCCCACCGCAGCCTACGAGACTTAACTGTTTTTTATTATATCTGGCCTTCCTATACAGATCATGTAGCTCACTATTATGTAGTTTTCTCCATTCACCTGTCTGTTCATCTCTTGTTGATCCAAATATTTTCCTAAGAAATTTATTCTCAAATACTCGTAATCTTCTGTCCTTTTTTAAAACAGATTATTTATTTTGTTACAAATTTTTCATTACAGTTTAAATGTAATATTATATAATAACTATTTCGTCATTAATTGAATAAACTGGTATAAATTTTTATTATGTTATAATTACTAATTTCAGTCTTAAAATAACTTTTTATTCAGTGTATTGTATTGTACCCTGATAACGTTGAAGAAATAGTATTGTTATAAGATATCACTTCCAAATAAAACCGAATGTTTTAATACCACTTCCTACCAAACGATAATAATGCAATGTCAGCAAGTCTTCCTTAAACATCTGTTTTACATCAACAATTCTCAAGTTGAGATTACATTCTAGACAATTAGACAGTTGATTTACATCAGTGTGTTTGTTTAATGCATCTCATCATTTTAAGTGTCACGGTGAAATTAAAAATAATATCTTATTGTTTTTAACTAACAAGTTTGCAGATCTACAAAGACTGAATGGTGAGTTAGAAGTTAAATATGATTTTAATTATGCATATATTAGTATACAATAGTTATTAACAGTATTATGTGTTAATATATAATTTTACAATTTCTTAAATGTTTCTGGAATGAGAGAATAATCGTAGAGATATACATTTTGTGTTATAAAAAAGAGAATAATAATAATAATAATAATAATAATTTATTTTAGCTGGCAGAGTTAAGGCCATAAGGCCTTCTCTTCCACTCAACCAGCGAATAGTAAAATTATACAAAAATTACGTACATATTACAATTTTAAGATATTAAAATACAGACTAAACAAAATACAATGATGATGGATCTAATACTAGCTAATGCTAACAAAAACATAGAATATAATAAAATTAAAATGATATAAAATAAAGTAAGTAGCTTCCGACATGATTATTAATAGAATGCTCTATATAGTTGTTATGTAGTTAATGTTTTCATTGTGTCGAACTTAAGATATCAGTTAATTTGGATTTAAATAATGATAGCGATTGACAGTCCCTGACATGACTGGGAAGTGAGTTCCATGCTCTAGCCATAGATATTGTGTAAGATTCAGAGTACAGACAGGTCCTGTGTTGTGGTATCAAAAGTAAAGAAGAGTCTTGTGATCTTGTTCCTAAATTGTGATGAGCCGATAAATGTTGAAAACGTGTTGTTAAATAAGTTGGTAAATATGTGTGCAGAATTTGGAATAGTAAGGTATGTGAATGTAAAGTTCTTCTGTCATTTAGGCGTAGCCATGATAAGGCCTGAATGAAGGAGACACGTGGTCATAACGACGGAGATTGAATATAAATCGAATGCACGCATTATGAGCACGCTGTAGTCTGTCAGATAGATCAGTTGTAAGATTAGTCAGTAATATGTCGCAGTAGTCGAAGTGTGGCATTATAAGAGTCTGTACAAGTATTTGTTTTAATTTTGTAGAAAGGAAGTTTTTAAAACTATTTAGGGAGTGAAGAATTGAGAACACTTTCTTGCAGGTATTATTCACCTGGATTTTCCAGTCTAGGTGTTGGTCCATATAGATACCCAGATTTTTACTACTGAGCTGTAGGGGATATTTTTGTCATTTAGGAGAATGGTAGGGATATTTTCGTAATTTATAATGCTTTGGATTCGCCGATGTCCTATAATTATGCACTGTGTCTTGTCAGTATTTAGATTAAGTCCATGTTTCTTCGACCATTGGGAAATTGAGTCTAGGTCACTATTTAATTTGTCTAGTGTGTCATGTACATCGTCAGGATGGGAGTGAATGTAAATTTGCAAATCGTCAGCGTATAGGTGATATCGACAATAGGTAAGTCTAGTGGATATATCGTTAACATAGATAGAGAACAGAAGTGGTCCTAACACTGAACCTTGTTGGACGCCACCCTTCAGTGATAGCCAGGATGAGGAAAGTTCTGCATTGGATACACATTGCTGGCGACCATGAAGATAGGATCCAAGCCAGTTAACAGCATTGTCCGAAAGATTCAGAGCGCGTAATTTTGCTATTAATATGTCAGTGTCAACAGTGTCGAAAGCTTTGCTGAAATCCAAGAGTGTAAATAATGGGAAGTTTAGACATTAAATTAAATACTGTATAATAATTTAGCTTATAATAAAAGCTAATATTATGGTGCATTTTAATATCATCTTAGATATATATCAAGAGTAGGGGATGCAAAATCAAGTGATACCAAGCCAATAAAATGCTGTACATTTCATCATCATGAACAAATTCGTTTTAGGCCATGTGGCCTGTACGGTAAACCAAGCGAAGATGGTCTTGATCTTTCCACCGGCTGTATATTTATACCTCTTAAATATTACTTGTAACAGCATGAAAATTGTTATAAATTATTATCGATAGCTTAACATTACTTGCAATATTCAACATCAGACATTGGTGTAGGGTAGAAGTACAAAATATTACAACACATTACAAAACTACTCTCTAGAAAATATTTTTAATAGGCCTACCAGCTTGAATGCGTAGGAGCTTAGTAATTTAAATTAAACTATACATTCGCCAAACTCAGCACAAAATTAACCGCCTACTGAATATATCTATAAAGATTGTTAAATTTAATGACGTTTATTATGTAGCAATTTATTTCAAGCGCGAGGTTCTCCTACGTACCATAAATTTACGACACGGGACTCACGGATTTCCTTCCTTCTGGAGAAAGCTACATTCAGAATTGTTACGCCTTTAAAATGCCATTGATTCATATCGAGTTTGAACCCGCGAACCTCGGAATCGGAGGCGTGCAGAATAACCACTAGTCCACGTTGATGATGATAATGTAATAATTGTAATAATGATAATAAAAATAATGTAATGATGATAATAACAATAAAAATATTTGTAAGTGCGCAAAGGACTATTACCAAGTAGCTCCGTCATTGTTTGTACGAGTGAACGATCTCCACTCACGCGAAAGGTATTGCGGGCAGTCTACACATAGGGGATTTTAGGAAAAATAATTATTTTTGGTAGTTTCCTTTCAAGACTCCACTTTAATACTAATTACAAAAAAATAACTGGTGTTCAGGTAATAATGTGACATTTTTTGATTTTATAAAATTTTTGGTGAGGAAGGTTAATTGCATATTAATTGTATTTACGCCCTTCAGAAAAAAGTAAATGATAACATACTAATTTTCAAGCGATATAGCATAAAATCATCTATAATGTGACTATCTTTTCAAGTTGAGGGAATAGCCATACTTCGAGAAATGTATTTTATAAATGTTAACATACTAATTTTCAAGCGATATAGCATAAAATCATCTATAATGTGACTATCTTTTCAAGTTGAGGGAATAGCCATACTTCGAGAAATGTATTTTATAAAAGAGACTATTTAAAACAATACGATAAATTGACAGCTCTATTACTCTTTAATTACACCAAGCGAAGACTTGAAATTCGGTTCAGATATTCAGTATATCATAAAGTTTCACTGTAAAAAAAATGGTAAACTTTTAAAGATGCGAGTTCAATTTTCACTATTTTTATGCCGATTTCGTATGGAATGTCCCGGGTATAAAGAGAGTTTATGGCCACGCGGCGATGAGTCTACGTGTTCGATATTGCCAGTGAGTTAATTTATACATATGAAGCACACAATTCGGTGATCAAGGGGTTTAAATTTCTTGCCTCTGGTTCTGAGGGTCGTTGGTTCAAACCCATCAGAGTTCCATGGATTTTAGGGATGGAAAAACCAAGGGACCGGTCTTCTATTAGGGACTTAAAGCCGGGTTCCGTGTCTGAAGATTTTCGGACTCGTTAAAGAATTTCAAACTTAAATTAGAGTCTTTAAACAAAATATAGTTCACATTTCTCATCCAAATTATAACTTATATTAATTGCTTACTATACAAATATGTGAGGTACACATATAGACAGACACACATACAAAATCCCGGTCTTTACAGCCGTGTGGTCTACGGCAACATGCATTAGCGCGGAGCTATTCGACAAGTTGTTATTCGAGTACCAATAGCGAAATAAATATTCTTAATACATTTCAGTCAGTAAGTAGGTGTCGAGTCCATTTAGCGTCGTGAGTAATTTAGGTACCTACAATAAGTTGCATCTGAGAAAAGTAGGTATAACGGCTGGGGGATTGGTAATGCTAAAAACGTCACCCCTATGCTAGCTGGAGGATCATCCACCTAAATAAATGTTGAATAAGGAAGTGAGGTCAGCAGCTGGCTGGTAGACCAAGACTATTCTAGGCCCGCCGTGTCTTGGAGATTTATATTATATACAGGCCTTCATTTTTATTTCAGTCGTCTGTATTTATAGGTAACATCATGCCTGAAAACAGTATTGTAAAACATAAAAAAGGAAAACTGTTGAGTAGTGATGAGAGAAGATGATTACTGAATTTGTTCAGTAGGCCTATATCTGACAATATTGCTGACAATCTGACTTGGAGTTTGTATACGGTAGCCGAAATGGCTGCAAAGATGGCGGAAGCGGAAAAAGCTAGCTTTTACAGAACGAGAAGTAAAGCGAAATTGAATCAACATACATTAAATAGTCCTGGGGAAAATTGTACAATCCAACCATAAAACAATGATGCCTGATTTATATTTACGCGAAGAAGTGTCAATAATAGACAGGACACTATCTCCACTGAACAGTGATTATGATAATAATAATATACTGATTCTCAAATTTTTGAGCCCGACACTGTACAGACTATTGAAGAAGGCAAAATTTGTCGTTTTTATAGAGAGAAATTATATGTGATTATTTTGTTTAATATAATAATTATTTAAACCGATAAAACGGTAAAAAGAAATTTAATTTTTTTTACATATAACGTATATATAATATGGGAGTTATGAACACGTAAGTGTGCATACAAACGGAGAGAAGAAATATAAATAAATTTGCTGGTATAAACCATAAAAATAATTATAAATATATCTTGTTCAGTTGTCTTCAGTGGGCCGGGTGATGTTGGGGGAAGTAAAATGACCTACAAAGCGAGAGAGTGATGGGGACAGAAAGAATTCTGTATATCCAACCATAGTAATTGTGACCAAGGGCAGGTTTTTAATTCCAAATAATACTATTTTCATGCTATGCTTTGCAGCTTTACTAGGGAATTATAGGTGTCGTAGTTTCCCGTTTTTTTTGCACACCGGTGAAGGATGATGATGATAATGATGATGGCCGCACGATTTTTGGGGACCGTTGGGCCCTAAGCTTCCTGTCATTCGTCTTACAGGTGTGGAAAAACCCAGAAAAACATAACCCAGGAGCCTGTCCCGAACGGGAATCGAACACGGGCCCGCTGCGTGACAAATATAATATTTAGTTAGATCTATATTTTCATAACTTGTGTAGACTTATTTTTTTTTGCAACCTTCACCTTCCTGGCTGCTCCTACCTGCTAGTGGACTGAGTGAAGAAGGGCTATGTATCAACTCCACTGACGTTGACATTGACCTTAGAAAAATTATCTGTTTTCCTAAAGGTACGTACACATATGCGCGCCGCGAACACGAACGGCGCGCGCGCGGCGCGTGTTATGTTCGTCGAAATGATTAATTTCAACGAACCTCCTGCGATCCATATGAAACCCACAAACCTTCAGTAGACATTTTGCAGAGCAGGTGTAACCAACCATGTCTATTCCCTTTCCGTTCTCCCGCTTGTCCTGCATTCTTTCCCAAAAATAGGGACTTTTTTTAAAATGCCGCGGGACGCGGGACAAATTGTTAAAAATCGGGACTGTCCCGCCAAAATCGGGACGTCTAGTCACGCTTATTACTTATTACATCTTATAACTTTATTTATACTTTTTTTCAAATACTATAGCATTAATGAAATTTATAAAAATATATATGATTTGTGTATATATGTTTAAAATTATTAAGAATCTATCTCACCATAACATGGCCTTAATTTTTAATAAAGATGTACATGATTATTATACTAGAGGTTGTACTTTATTGCACAAAGATACTAGTTTCTCAAAAAAAAGTATAAAAGGGATTCGTTATGCATTAATCAACCATTACAATAAATTACCTATTGAATTTCAACATTTCACGAATGTTAAACATTTTTCTAATTGTAAGTTATTAAAAAAAATTTTTTTCATTGCTTTCTAAGTTAATTTTGTTAATTTTATTATCATTAATATTATCCTGTTTAATATTTTATTTATATGTGTATATATATTGTGCATCTATAGTAGTTTGTATTATTTAAAATTATGCCTGAATTTGTTTTCTTGTTTTTATTGTTAATTGTTTTATGGCCATTATTTTTTGTATATTGCCTCTTAACATGAGCAATCTTGCTCTTTGGAGTCTTTGAAGAAATAAATAAATGATTAGTAATAAATGTGTTTATATATTGTATTGTTTTGTGATACTTCATACATAATATTATGAAATTAACGTCTTAAATAAATAATGTTTTCTAAATAATTCTAATTTATTCATACAATTACAGTACACACGAAAAAAACACCTAACATTGAAAAAAAACAGGTATCTCCTTTCAATGATTTTTAAAAATGATCCTTATGTTGAGGATCCCACAATAATTGCTTGCTTCTATAAATATCAATAAGTTTTAACATGTTTTCCTCTGACCACTCCATACTCAAATAATAGGTGCGGACCGAAAACAACGAACCTCTCAGGTACCCGTCTAAATCAAAACAGCGAACCATCAAAGTGTTCGTGGAAAAAAACGACAATGAGTGGATCGTGGTGCGAGACGCGCGCGCGCCGTTCGCGCGCACGTTAAAACCCCGTCCAAATCTGACGAACATGGTGCGCGCGCGCCGCGCGGCGCGCAAGTGTGTACGTACCTTAATAGTCAATACCGAACAATAGATGGTTTATCACCGCCCATCCACGCGGCCTATTGTCCGATTAGCTTACTTACGGAGGTAGAGGAGTAAAGAAAACCAACTTCCGATAATTTGGAATAGCACAGAACTTACCTGAAATTGAGTTGCAATATAAACCTACAGTAATGATATGAACTTTGACACTTTGTACATTGAACTTTTTAGCGTAATGCGTCCTATAAATACTGAGAGATCGTTAATGTATACATCAAGTTGAACTCCATAAGCGAAGATGGCTGAATGTAATCCCGGATATACTTTGGATGAACATGAAGTAAGTAACAGTATATTATTACATTATGTGTACATCATTTTCACATAGTTTACGTAGAAATTTATAACAAAGTATTTTGCAAAAACGCTTAATATTTTATTAAGGAATACAGACCATTTAAGCTATATTTTCAGAACTAAAGTAATTAATATTCTAAATAGGGTCTGGAGATCGAGTCTCGGTCACTCCATGTGGATTTCTTGGTGGTCCGAATGGAGCCAATGCCTGTTTACACGGGTTTTCTTCCACAAACTTCATTCCACAATGTTTTTATATAATCTAATTTATCTTATTTAATTTCGTTCATCCGTCCCTGTTATCTATTCATCCGGTACACTTGTCGCTCACAAACATCTACAGATATAGATTTTCATCTCATCGCATTCACGGATCCGGATCGTTGAGTTGGATACGAGTTGAGGATATAAAACATTCTAAATATTTTTTGTTTTGTTTGGAATATTCTTACACATTTAATTTTTTTATTTCTAAGTATATTCCAGCGAAAGTAAATAAATTCAAGTAACTAACTAACTCACTGGCACTATCGAACACGTAGATTCATGTTCGCGCGGACATAAGCTCACCATTCATCCCTATCCCGAGGCAATCATCACCTGTATAATTCACTTCCCTCAAATCAATGTTAATGTTATTCTCCCACCTCATTTTTCGTCTACCAACTGGGCGTCGTCCCAATGGATTTCCTACAAGTAGCTTCCATGCACGTCTTTCATTCCCCATTCGTGCAACATGTCCTGCGCATCGCAGTCTAAGGCCGGTATTCTTGAAACCAACTCTCCTCTCCCCCTCCTCTCTCTTTCGTAAGTTGAGTCTGACCACGAGAGTGAGAGATGGTTTTCTTGAAACCATCTTATCCGATCTTATCTCTATCTCAGGCGAGATGGAAAAATGCGTATGTTGGCAATGATTTTAAAAATGCATAGAGAAATAATCCATATGATATTGTGAAATATGGCGTCTTTTAAAAATCGTCTGCAATTATATAGGTTATGGGAATGTGATTGTTTGCCTAAAATAAATTAAACTTATTACAAAAATGAGGAAATAGAATCTGATTGAGGTTAAACATACAATATATGTGTGTAATCAAAACGTATTCATGGCAAAATTAGGATTTCCTACATATAGAAATGTCCAACAATGAAAGTAAAAAATATATATTGCCCAGTTATCCCTTATAAAATTAGTTATCTGAATAGGCTTATATTATTGATAAATATAGTAAGAAAAGTATAAAAGGTCAAATTGTAACATTCCACAGCTTTTATATTTTATACATGTGTAATGTGATGGAGAAAAGCGTACGTTATATGTACGTTATGGGATATCAACAAACCAAATTAATATAATATACGTGATCTATTGTATATCAAATTAAAAACAGTATTAGTGATCCATTTGAGATGGTCTATTTTATTTTATTATGTTATCTTTATGGATAATAGGTATACCTTTGTGCATAACAGGTAATACTATAGGTCCTAATAATTTTGTAGGCCTAACCTTAAAAGTCGAAATTGTAGCAAATAATAATTTATTATTATGGTTTATAAAATCATTGATAGGTAACTATGTATTAATTTATTGTTGTAATTGTTAATATAAAACCATTATCAAAATTACACTATGAAGATAATATTTTAAGAACATGGTAAGAAATTACCATCACCACGTTATGTAAATACATCAAATAAATACAAAGTTATTAATCAATTTTTGATGGTGCATTTTATTTTCCTTAACCTCAAGGTTGAGATTATGGTAAAAAATATACATATGGTATAGGGCTCAACTGCACTTCTACTAGCGTTTGATTTTTCATTTATATTGTCGTAAACTCTTCTTCTGTATTAACTAACATTATTTAATGCTTTAAACTTTTTCAAACAATTTTTATAACATTATTAGACAATTTTGAAGTATTTATTTAAATATGCAAATCACAATATTATGACACTGGTAGACAATATTATGATGCTATTTTCTCTTAATATTGCAAATATTAGTAATTTAAATTTCACAGCGACATATAGTAATCGAGGATGATAATCGATATGTGGTTAGATTGTGGGTTATCGCTGGCTATATAAAACCTGACATATGGGCACTGTTGTTCTATTGGACTTTGAAAATATTCCACGCTAGTTTAAGTGCAGTTTTTCCGTTTATAGAAACACTGTTAAGTAACTATGTATTAATTATTGCTGTAATTCACCACAAATCTTTAATCACCATGTTATGTAAATTATTAGTATTGTCTCTTCTCCTTATGGTCATTAATGCTTCTCCTGATACAAGACTATAGTCATAATTTATAAACTTTGATACTCTATCAGTGTTATTCTAAAATTTTATATCAAAACAAAAAATGGAACATTATATGTATTATATATATGCCCACTTACTTTGCCCTACAGTCCTATAAGGGCATTTATATAAACAACCATCTTTAAAATATGTAGTCATTGCATGAAACTTCATTTCAGTTTACTGTTTTACCTCATCCTCACGTCAACATGATTTTTTCAAATATGTCCCCTTGAATAGCTGCTTGGTTTTACTACTTATATTGCAAGCTCTAGGGCTTTATGAAATACATAAGATAAATGGCACATTCACTAAAGCCCTCCACTGAACCTTTTCCTCAACGAACTTAATCCAGTAAAAATTTCTTCTACTGTCTATTCAATCTACATGATCAACCCATAACAAACTTATAAAACTTATAGCGACAAATGTATTTATTTTATTGAGAAAATACCATTAGGAAGGTTTAGATGGGAGGATATTTGGATGAATCTTAGGGAACTGCATATTGGAAATAAACATCTGTTTTTGGTGGACATGAGTTTTGTATGTCATGATAAAAGAAACAGAAGTGAATTCTAGTACTTGGACAATGCAGGAAAATGAAATTAAAGAACAGTCCATACTTATATTTTATTGTGGAATTAATATGTATGACACCTGAAATAAATACAAAATATGTTTCATTTGAAAACATTGCTTTTTATTATTATCAGCATTCATAATTACTCATAACAATTATATACAAGAATCAATATGGATTTACATACATGAACATTACACAGCTATCAATGTACATAAACACACAAATTTGTAACACTAATACCTTATATATTATTGTGAAACATTACTATTTACACATTTTTTAGAATATAATACCTCATCGTGTCCACCACTGTGGTCTCGAGGTAGCGTGCTGCCTTGTCATGCAGTGGGTCCAATTCCTGGTCGGGACAAGCTCCTGGGAGAGGTTTTTTTGGGGTTTTCCTCACCTGTAAGACAAATGTCAGGAAGCTTAGGGACCAACAGTCCCCAAATATCATCCGGTCATCATCATCATCCTTCACCGATGTGGAAAGAAAGCAACGGGAAGCTACCACACCTATAATTACCTAGCAAATCATAGCATGAAAATGCTATGATTGCAGTGAAATACCTACCCTTGGGCAGAATTACTATGGATGGATGGATCATAAGGCTTTTAAGTTTCCATACCCAACTTACGGAAAACAAGATAACAAAACAATAAAGCTTGCCAAGGATCTACCTACTTAATCAAATCTAAATTACTTTAATGAAATTTTATGATGGGAATTTACATTATCAGGCAAATAAATTAAGTAAGTCAAATTATTACATCTCACCTCATAAAACTGGGTGATTCTCACAGGACCGGTTTCTGAAGTTATTTCCTCTATCGTCAACCAGAACTCAGACTATAGAGTTAATGGAATCTTGGCTGATGATACAAGCAATAGCTTCAGAAACCAGTCCTGTGAAGATCACGGAGTTTTATGAGGTAACATGTAATAACTTATTTGACTCACTTAACGGAATATAAAATAATAAAAAAACCCATGGCTTGAAAGGCCTAGAAGGCTCTTGGCCTACTAGCTGGCTGTTGGACTCACTTCCACATGAGTTGATCACAGAGATAGAAGATCATTCACCCAGTGTAGGATTGATATGTGGTCAGCATGTCAGGTCCCCCAGTCATTATAGCTGATTTTCTGAACTTGGAGCCGCTACTTATTGTAGCTACCCAAATGCCTCATGATGCTGAGTGAGCAATGGCCCAATACTGGCCAAAATCACAAGAAAAAATGTTTTCCCCCATGGAGACCCCGAACCAGCGCAAGTCCGGTAACTCTCTGACAAAGCATCTTGCCTTAACCATTCAGCTATGGTGCGGGACATAAAACAAACAAACTGAATTAAATAAACATGTTCACAATTGGCTATACCAGAAATGTGAATAAATGTGCACGCATTTTAACTTATGTTATCCAATAAATGATAGTGTTAGTGACTTAAAGGACAATTACAAAGTTTATAGCTGATATGTCACATGGAATAGGGCCCTATTTAAATTACATATTAGAACAAATAAAATTTAAGATTAGACAAAATGATATAGTGTTACAGATGCACCAACAATTTAGACGAGGAAATCTGCATTTTTAACACATAATGGTCTATATACACAACACAAATATGTTCACAGCCTTACAGCAGAGGAAGTATAGAAGACAAAAAAAATGCACAATACATGATAGTGTAGTGAAAAGAAAGTGTTCATATAATTTTGTCCAATCACAATCCTAAAATTACAAGTAAAAATACAATGGGAAGTAAGTAACTCTATTAGGTCCTTCTTAATAACAAATAAGGTAAATCCGGAGTTATTCTACCTCATAACTTGTTGTGTTCTATTTGAACTAGTGTCTGTATATAAAGTATACCATCGTCAGCTTTTCCAGAATGTTGAAATTAACATTGTCGTTCCCTCGATGTCCAGAGCTGACAACTTAAATTTCAACAGTCTGGAAAAGCTGACGATGGTATACGTGAAATATCAAAACTACTTCAAATAGAACACCAGTTATGAGGAAGGATGACTCGGTATTCACCTTACTTATTATTAAAAGTGGACATCTATTAGAGCCCTTCTGGCTGTCAATCCATTTGGCAAATCATAAACATCATTCACAACTGGAATAGCATTATTGGTGGCAGATCCTCTATTTCGGCATCGTTTGCCCTCCTCGCTATATTGTGTAACACAGTTGTTGCAACTATAACAGTCGTCGTCGTTTCAAGTTTGAGTTATAATTGAAATCAGCTCGTGTTTGTGGGTTGAGGAGAGGTGTCATTAAAATATGATGGCACGCATACCCACTGTCTTCCAGGAGAATGCCAGACACTTCTCCTTCTTCAAATTGGCCACAGATCATGCTACTTTTGAACATACGACTGTCGTGTGCAGATCCTGGCAAGCCTGTAACGATGTTTATGAATTCCATAGTGAAGTTCACAATGGCCTGAAAATTAAAAAAAATCCAAGA
The DNA here is from genome assembly GCA_030220185.1 of Diploptera punctata. Taxonomy (NCBI): domain Eukaryota; kingdom Metazoa; phylum Arthropoda; class Insecta; order Blattodea; family Blaberidae; genus Diploptera; species Diploptera punctata. The sequence goes on from JASPKZ010009867.1 coordinate 25,317, forward strand.
TATAAAAAGCTACTCTCAATGCAATAAATATATATATATATATATATATATATTAATTAAATAAAAGTAAAACTTAGTTTTATTCGATTTTCATATTTATTAAGATATAATTCAGTGACAACTGTTTCGGTACACTGTACCTTCTTCAGACATGTACCGAAACAGCTGTCACTGAATTATATCTTAATAAATATGAAAATTGAATGAAACTAAGTTTTATTTTTATTTAATTAATTAATATGGATTTTCATCAAGTAAACACCAACTCAATTGATTATATATAAACTTATATATTCAATTTTTCATATTCAAAATTCTTACTATAAACTATGCCGTTCCTGACGAAAAACTATTCATTTTTTATTCATAGCCATTACAAGCACTTCAGTTTTGTCATTGCGTTAAAATTGTGATGGTTTCGTCAATTGTTTTATTGGAAGTAAATTTGGCTCAACTGCACTTTTACTAGCGCTTGATTTTTCAGTTATATTATTGTAAACTATAGCACTTATTTTGAATTTCCTAATATTTTAAACTTTTTCAAACAATTTTTATAACATTATTAGACAGTTTTGAAGTATTTATTTAAATGTGCAAATCACAATTTTATGACACTGTTAGAAATATTGTGATGCTAACTGCTATTTTCTCCACAGAGTATATTACTTAGTCTATGATTTTTCTATCGCTGTTTTGGGTTATCGCTGGTTGGATCAGCATTAGGGAGCGATAAGTAAGTGTACACCCATTTTTAATAAACGTTTGGTAATTTTAATATTATTAATATATCTTTTTAACATAGATTTGGGGATTTATTGCAAATATTGGTCATTTAAATTTCATAGCGATGGATTGTAATCGAGGATGATAATCAATATTGTTCGATTGTGGGTTATTGGTGGCTCTCAAACTCTGGCGCATGCACACTGTTATTCTATAGGACTTTGAAAATATTTCATGCTAGTTTAAGTGTAGTTTTTCCGTAAATTCACTTGTACCTTAATAAAGAAAGAAAAAAAAAATGCTTGAATTGTGACTTGAACCCTGGATCTCTGATTCTGTACATTAGTACAATACCAATTACACCATCTGAGCACCGATAAGAATGTCAACATTTCTTTCTACTTATACAATTCTCGTTCGTCCGAAGACCATCAATACCAACATGCCAATTGGAATCTTTTATTCAGAAGTACTTTTATTGAGAATTTATACATTACTTTTGAACGGTAAAGCTTCATACTTCGAAGTTTTTATTAAATTAACACTTTCCAACCTAGATTAATTAAGGAAGAGAAATTAAGGTTTGGAAAGTGTAAATTTAATAAAAACATGAAAAAAATTAAAATATGGTTATATTTTATTTGTTATTTATGCAAAAATCTATGTTATGTTATGGGATAAATGGTATGAGGTAGTAATCTAGAACAATATTAACACAATACATTTTTAAATTTTTCTCACTGATATTGGTCTACAAAATCTCCTACTTGGCACAAATTATTTAGGTAAAAAGCATCATAAATCAAGTATTCACCTAAAATGGTTCACAGATGCTGCTTGGAGGTCTGCTTTTAAGTGCTATATATTTAAGACAGTGCAACTAATGGCTTTATTTCAATTTTCTTACAATACTGATCAAGGCAACTTAAGCCATGGATCACATGTCGTAGATTTACGACACGTAGAAGAACCTGAACTCTAAAAATAAAGCTTCTAAAAAAAATTAGTTGGATCTTTCATTATCAGTTTTGAATTACAACTCTAATGATGTCAATTAAAGAGCATAAGGGCCTTCTAGGCCTGTTGCGCTTGGAGAGAGGGAGTGAAATAAAATAATAATAATAATAACACACAAAATACTTGCTTAACTAGTTTTCGTACATACCTGACAGTTGAAGGAGAATACGCCCAAGCTATTTCTGAAGATTTCGGGATATTCTCCTCCAGGATTCCTTATTTTTATATGCGTGCCATCGATGAATCCAACTACACCACGGAAACAAGCAATTCTATGAAATTCATAATGGAGATGACGAACCTCATCTCCATTAGGGAATGTTATAAATTGTAGTTTCAATTCTGCAATAGAGGTGGATACTTTTCTGATGACAGGTGACACAGTACACGGTGATTACAAATGATTGGAGCGATTTCATGATTTTATTGTAGCGATCTTATGTGACACCTATTCACAGAACGTTAAAGTTATGTATAAAAACGCATAAGGTTTTGTTTTGGTTTCTCTCGCAGCCGTTGGTTCAGCTTTAAACCGAGAGAGCGCAGCAGTTATCAAAGATGGCGACAGGCGAGGAGAAAGCATATGCTGTGCTTGAATTTCATTCAACTCAATCTGTGATAACTGTGCAACGACACTTCAGAACGAAGTTCGAGAAAGATGCACCGAGTGCCAACTCCATTCGGCGATGGTATGCGCAATTTAAAGCTACAGGATGCCTCTGTAAAAAGGAAATCAACGGGTCGTCCTTCAGTGAGTGAAGAAAAGGTTGAGAGTGTGCGGATGAGTTTCACACGTAGCCCACAGAAATCAACACGAAAAGCGAGCAGAGAGCTGAACATTCCACAACCGACCGTTTGGAAGATCTTGCGGAAAAGATTGAAGCATAAACCTTACCACTTGCAATTTCTACAAGCCCTTACGCCCATTGACAAAGTGAGTCGGTTTGAATTTTGTACACAAATGCAGCAGTTTATGGATGAGGATGGTTTTTGTGAGAAACTTGTCTTCAGTGACGAAGCAACATTCTTTGTGAATGGCAAAGTGAACAAACACAATGTGCGAATCTGGGGCACAGAAAATCCCCGCGTTATTGTGCAGCACATTCGCGACTCCCAAAAGTTAGTGTGTTCTGTGCGGTTTCTCAGTTCAAAGTTTATGGCCCTTTTTTCTTCTGCGAGCAGAACGTTACAGGACACGTGTACCTGGACATGCTGGAAAATTGGCTCATGCCGCAGCTGACGACCGACAGTGAGACCTTCATCTACCAGCAGGATGGTGCTCCACCACACTTCCATCACGATGTTCGTGAATTTTTAAACATGAGATGCCAAACCGATGGATCGGTCGCAGTGGAGAGAATGATCAGAAATTGTTGTCATGGCCTCCACGCTCCCCCGATTTGACGCCGTGCGATTTTTTTGTTTGGGGGTATGTGAAAGATTCAGTGTTTGTGCCTCCTTTACCAGTAGACTTACCAGAACTGCGAGCTCGCATAATCAATGCCTTTGAACAAATTAATAGGGACATGTTACGTCGAGTATGGGACGAACTTGATTACAGACTTGATATCTACAGAATCACCAAGGGGGAGCATATGGAGCACCTGTAACATCTCAAAAAAAACCTGGGAAGTTGCTCTATGTATCTGTAAAAGTTCGTGAAAATATGTCGAATACTACAGCTACCATAAAATCATGAAATCGCTCCAATCATTTGTAATCACCCTGTACTTTGGCTGATGCTAGGGAGGTCTGCCACTACAAGCTGCATACTTCCTGTGAATAGAATTAATAAACAAATTGAATAAATTCGCAATTGGTATGACACAGTATTTATGCCATAATAAATTTAATATTTGTCTGGCCACACCTTGATTAAGTATTTGTTCCTGAATCGAGGAATTTAGCATAAAATTAAATGAAGCATTATCAGATAATCTTTCATGTGCATAATTTAAAGAGTGAAGCAAATTATGGGTAAACTTTAGTATTTGATTCTCATCTATTCAATGAATAAGTTCTACAGAATCGCACTGCACATGCGCGAATGTTTAATGTAACCTTCACCAGGTGGCAGGATATAAATGTGAAATCGAAATAACTAACCTTCTTAATAAATTCCCAAACAGTTTATGAGAAACTGACATACACCCATTACACTCTTCCTAACCTAACAAAATAAATTGCTTGCATATTATTCAATAAACTAATCATGCGTATACTAACTTGTCCCAACAAAAACACACGAAATGAAGTTAATTTCTTTAAATTAAATAATAATAATGTTAAGTATTAAAAAATTAATAGAAATATTGTTTTATTAATTTCTACTACAGTAGTTTGAATGAAGATGTTTCATTATTTGCATTTTCCTTATATTATATATATACATACACATATATATCGTACTATTGAATTACTAATTATTATCCAATTTTGTTCGTTATGTGACCGGAGTTGATAAAAATTTCACTTTTTTGCGTGTAATATACAAACAAAAAAACAATCATGTTAATGATTATACACGAGAGTGATATTTTATTTCTCTACATGAATTATTTGTAATCGGTTTATATAGTATTTCCATACACGTTTGTAATAAACAATACTAGATTTTAAGAAGTCTCACGATGCATATTGAAGAAGTTAGAATATAATGAATCAAACAGCATATATTACATGAATTACCTGTATATCGGGGAATATCCTGAAAGTACAGGCGGCGACGGCGATTCGCTTGATCCCGTAGATTTTGTTCAATTTCCACATCTTCTATTAATTTCTGTGCCTCCAAACCCAAAAGATTATTCACTTTTGGAATTCCGCCATTTCTACTGTGGAGCAGAACAAAGGGAAAGACGGGAATACTGCCGACTTAAAATTTGACATTTAAAAGTGAGTAAGGCGTGGCCAAAACGAGAGTCGAGAGACGAGAGTTGGTTTCAAGAATACTCTCCACGTCATAGGAAGGCGGAGCCACTCACCTGCCACTCACTTCGAGAGGAGAGTTGGTTTCAAGAATACCGGCCTAAGAGACTTAACTGTTCTCATTATATCTGGCTTCCTATAAAGTCCATGCAGCTCATTGTTATGAAGTTTTCACCATTCACTTGTCGTTCATCTCTCTTTGGTCCCAAAAATTTCCTAACAATTTTATTCTCAAATACTCTAAATCTCCTTTCCTCCCTTAAAGTAAGAGTCCATGTTTCGCACCCGTATAATATAACTGGTGCAATTATAGTTTTATATATTTTCAGTCTAACGTTTTGAGAAAGGAGTTGTGACATCAAATCATTATCTAATGCATAATAGCACGCATTTCCAGATTTGAGCCTATGTTTAATTTCTTTGTGCATCTCATTCCTGTTTCGTGATTATTGTTGCTAGGTATTTGAATTCAGCCACATCCTCAAAATTTCCCTTATTTTTCATTAGCTGTCCATTTCCATTATATGATATATGTTTTTCAGTCCACCGCTGTGGTCTCGAGGTAGCGTGTTGCTTTGTCACGCAGCGGTCTTGGGTTCAATTCCCAGTCGGGACAGTTTTTCTGGGTGAGGTTTTATTCCACGCTGTCAGAAAACTTTAAGGCCCAAACGGTTCTCGAAATCATATCGCCATTGCATTCATCATCATTCATCTTGGATTAAGCATAGGATTAACGCCCAATTATACTACATTATCAGCATAAACTAACAGCTTATTAATACCATTGAGTTATAGGCATTCATTCTCTAAAGATTTGATGGCATGTTCTAGTACAAAATTAAATAGTATATGAGATATTGCATGGTTCTTCAACACATTGTGGATTTCAGAAGTATCTGAAAACAGTTTGCCTACATTCACCCTACTCTTTCTGCTATTTACAGACATTCATATAAGTTAAGTCTGACTTTTTAGTAATTCTGAACTCCAGCAGGATACTATATAGCTTCTTTCTCTTAATTTAATCGCATGCCTCTTTGAAGTCTACGTACAGATGATGTATTATATTCCCATTTTTTTCTTAAATATGTCTTAAGCTAAAAATCTGATCTGTTGACGCCTGTTTCACCTAAATCCACATTGATTATCTCTTAGAATGCCATCAATATAAGTAGCAAGTCTATTCATTAATATATTTGTTAGAATTTTGTACGAAGTTGAAAGTAATGAGATGCCTCTATAGTTGTTGCAATCAGTTTTATCTCCTACCTTATAAATTGGTACGATAATCGATTCTTTCCATTCATCTGGAAGAAATTCTTTATCCCAAATCATATTAAGCAACTGGCGTACCTTGTCCATCAAATTTTCTCCCACTGATTTTATCAGTTCCTGGAATCTCATCTTAACCTGATGCTTTATACAGCTTCAAATTTCCTATCGCCATTTCAACCTCTTATGCACTTGGTTCTGGGTTTAGCATTTCTGCTGTCTGTAAATTATCCTTTTCGATATTCGGTTCTGTATGTACATTTCATAGCTTATTAAAGTAACTTTTCCATATCTTTATTATACTTCTGGAATCTACAATTATATCCCCATTTTCATTCCTAATTATGTTTGTTAAAGAAATTTAGATATTTAATTAATTTGCATGATTGAATGAACCAACGACTGCAGCTTTACGCGCTGTGGCTCTACAAATGAATTAACTTAGAACAATTTGGGATAATTCATGGATAAAGTTTCCATTAAACATAGTGATAAATTATTCCAAATTTTCAGGTAGACACCACGCGCATGCGCCCACAAACGCGAAGCGATTTACACTATGGAATAATGCGATGCTGCCAACATACGCCTATACATTATATTTAACGAATTTATTTTGCAATTTTTTGCAGAACATTTTCATTAAAAGTTTATCAGCAGTTTCATTTATCACGATTTAATTATAAATATTAACACATATTCTATTCTCAAATAATGTAGTAAGCCTGCAAAAACGAAATACTATTCAGACGGGAAACTCAGATTTAATTAGGCATGCAAGTTATTTCGTACTACTGTCCCACGCTGTGGTCTCGAGGTCCCGTGCTGCCTTGTCAGGAACAGGCTCCTGAGTAAGGTTTTTTTTTTCCTGGCTATTTTCCACAACTTTAAGACACATTTCAGGAAACGTAGGACCTAACCGTCCCCGAAAATCATCCAGTCATCATTATTATTGTCCTTATCATCATCATCATCCTTTACCGTGGTGGAAAGTTAAGTGAACTACCACATCTATTATTCCCTAGTAAAGCTGCAATTCATAGCATGGAATTGCTATAATTGCAGTGAAAGACCTGATCTCTGGCAGAATTACTATGGATGGATATTATTATTATTATTATTATTATTATTATTATTATTATTATTATTATTATTATTATTATTATTATTATTATGCAATGTATTAATTTATTCGGGGGCACACCGTAGCGTAGTGGTTAAAGCAATAAGCTACAAGACGGTGGTGTGAGGATTTTTAAACTGACCCAAACCTTCAGACGGCACTATGGTCTTGGGGTCAAATCCGTCTCTAACGGAAATTAGTACAGTCGCTTGTTCTCGGGGAAAAGGCGGCTGACATCATGTGCCGATGTCCAGAAAAAGTGGGACCCTTAACCTCCTACTACCCTAAGGACCTCCTGAGGTCTGTAGTGCGATCACTTTACCTACACCTTTATGTAGTATGTAAAAATAAGAAAATAAGGCTCAATTCTGGAAATGCATGCTATTATTCATTACAGGGACCCTTATCCCAAATCCTTTCTAAAGACGTTAATCATAAAATATATAAAACTATTATTCTACCAGTTACCTTATATAGATGCGAAACACGGACTCATACATTAAGGGAAGAAAGAAGATTACGAGAATTTGAGAAAAAAGATCTTATGAAACATTTTTGAACTAAGGAGAGATGAACAGACAGGTGAACGGAGAAGATTATTTAATAGTGAACTATATGTCTTTATAGGAAGCCAGATATAATAATAATAATAATAATAATAATAATAATAATAATAATAATAATAGCCTAATAATAATAGTTAAGTCTAATAGACAGCGATGGGTAAGACATGTGGCACGAATTGGTATTGAGAGAGGTCCATGGAAGCTTCTTGTTGAAAAACGAGAGGTATATCGCCCAGTTGGTGGACCAAGAATGAGATGGGAGAATAACATTAACCAAGATTTGAGGAAAGTAGAACATACAGGGAATGATTGGAAAACATTGTTTCAGGATAGGGATGTATGGAGAGCTTATTTCCGCGTGGCCATGAACCTAAGATTTGATGGAGTCAATAAGTTAGTTTGAGATAAGATGACTTATTAACAAATCTCAATGCTTGTTACAATTCTACGAGGTTTCGTACTGAATTCACGGCTTCTTAAATACTGCATGCAACTAGAGAGAAGTAGTCAAATTCGACTGCAAGTCACATTCTATCGATTTTTGTAAATTAAACGCTTAACACAAAATATTTTATGAAAGCTTCCATGTGTTTTATTTATCCGTACAAGAGTTACTATGAAAACTTAAAGGTATCTGTGTTCGATCCTGAAAGTAACAAATTTGGATAAAGCACACATTTCATTTTAAGACGAGAATACAAAAAAAAATGTTTTTATTGTACCTATGTAAATGATAGTTCCGCGCCGTAGCCGAGTGGTTAAGGCAAGAAGCCTTGCCGCAGAGATATGGGACTTGCGCTGGTTCGAGTCCCCATGGGGGAAGAAATTTTCACATGGGAAATTCGGCCAGTATGGGACCTGTGCACGCGCAGCATGAGGAGGTATTGGGGTAGTTACAATAAGTAGCGACTCCAAGTTGAGAAAACCGGGTGTGGGACCCTGCATGCTGAACAAATGTCACCGGTAAACTGGCTACATGATCGTCTACCTCTGCGATTAACCATGTGGATGTGTAGCCATCAGTCGGCTCATAGGCCTAGCGCGTTCTAGGTCTTTCACGTTTGGGGTGTCTAAATGATAACTTTGTGCAATATTTTCATCTTTTATATTTAACCATTGCTTATTACCGTGGGAAGAACTTCTTGATTGATTAGTTATATCAGATAAATTATTAATTCAATATGAATCATTCGAAATCACAGACTTAATAACAACCAGGACTTTGCAAATTTACAGAAAAAGCTGTGAATTTATATTGTTGTTAAAGTTAAAAGTTTTTTATCCAGAAAATAATGAATTCGAAATGAATCGTTATAACTAACTTACTCACTGGCACTATCAAAACCGTATGCTCATGGCCGCGCGGACATGAGCCTTCCATACATCCGTATTCTGAGCTAACGTTCTCCAATCATTCCCTGTATAATCTACTTCCCTTAAATCATAGTTAATATTATTCTCCCACTTATTTCTTCTTCTAACGACTGAGTTTTTCCTTCTGGTTTTTGCTACAAGAATCTTCCATGCACTTTTTTTCCATTCGCCTGTTTGTTCATCTCTCTATGGTCCAAAAATTTTCCTAAGAACTTTATTCTCAAAAACATATAATCTCCTTTCTTCCCTTAAAGTAAGAGTCCATCTTTCGCATATAACTGGTATAAATAAAATAAGTTAAAATATACCTTCTTAGGTAAAATCCGTCGTCCTCAACTTATAAAACGTATAATCTTTATGCCTGTAGGCCTTTCAGGACATCCGTCCCATCTTCAGCAGTTCATTCTTCTCTACAGCATCCAGTATGTTGTTTGATGCAGCATCCTATATAGGGCCTATTTTAATTCAGCCTCCTCCTCAAAATTTCCCTCATTTATCATCAGCTGTCCCCTTCCATTATAATATAATGTATTTTCATGTGTAATCATATATTTAGTTTCATTAATATTTACTTCCAGTCTCAATTTCATAGCGTTACTCAATCGTGTTTGCGTGTTGGCCTTTAGTATCTCTTCGCTATCGGCCAATAGTACTACATCATCAGCATAAACTAACCGCTTCTTATTACCGTTGAGAGTTAGACTTTCTTTCAAATTACAAATATTTGCTTGTAAATTAATACAAATTCACGTTTCCATATTAATTTACTATTTATTTGCCATGTCACCGGTTTTAAACATCGCAGGATTTACACAAATTCTACTTTACATTTGAATTAAGTGAAAGTTATGTTCGTGCCAGTGTTGTGGGTAGTGTGTTCTACCGGTGAATTTATCTTACTTGAAGATATTAAAAATCCCGCGCCCAGCTATAACTGCTGAGGAGACCCGACATGCTGGGTGATCGTCTACCTCTGGGATTAACACATGTAGAAGCCAGCTGGTAGGCCAAGGGCCTTGTAGGCCTGTCGCGCTACGAGTTGGAAGATGTTAAAATAATATTTAATATTAATAGTAGGGTTATAATATTTTTATTCAATGTCACAAGTTTGTCATTTCTACGTTTCCGGTATTCCCTCCTGGTATTGGCGTATTGCAACCCACTTGTGAGGTTGAGGCGCCTGGAAGGCGGTGATACCTTGCCCACTGATATGATAATGATTGTAATGTTGTAACTCCACAGGACTTAATTCTAAACTTAATCTAATAAGGTGAATATGAATATTTATAAAAGTAAAGTAAGTAAAGTGATCCCACAATAGGCCCGGAGGCCCTTGGGGTAGTAGGAAGTTAAGGCTCCCACTTTTTCTAGACAATCGGCACTTTACTTCAGCCGGGTTGTCAGCCCTGCGTGACGGCCGCCTTTACCCCCAGAACAAGTGTCTGGTACTCATTTCCATTAGAGGCTGAGTCAACCCCAGGGCCATAGTGCCGCCAGAGGGTTTGGGTCAGTTTAAAAATCCTGACCCCAACGGGACTTGAACCCTCGACCCTCCGGCTTGTAGCTCAGCGCCTCAACCACTACGCTACGGCGTGCCCCCATGAATATTGATAATGACCAGATAATGTTTGGAGAGCGCTAGGGCTCTAACTTTCCTGACATTTGTCTTTCAGGTGAGAAAAAACTATGCAAAAATCCTTGTCCCGACCGGGGACCGAACCCTAGCCCGCTACGTGGCAAGGCGCACGCAACTTCGAGACCACATCACTGGACAGGATATAACAATAACAATAATAGTAATAATAATAATAGTAATAATAATAATAATAATAATAATAATAATAATAATAATAACTATTACTTGTTTTCATCTTATCGTAATCATCCGTAGAGCCTTTTCCTTCTCGGGGTTTCAGTCCGTGATATGGTTATATATATATTTGTGATAATATTGATAATAATTAAAGAAACCGGATTATTAAATAGTCATAAAAATGGTAGTAATTTTAAACGTTCGAAATTATTTCAGTTGTGCTAATGTATTGAAAATATAATATATATATACTGTGAAACAATGTTTATTTTGCTCTACAATCTTATTTGCAATAGAATCTCTGCATTATTTTCTAATTCTAGCATTCAAATAAGAATTTCCAATAAGAACTAAATCAAATATTTACAGTAAATCAATTTAATAATGCAACGTTCTTTTTCCTCCTGCATTCAGGGCATTATTTCATAATTATAATGCAGGTTTTGTACAGTCCTGTTCGTTCTTTGTACTGTGCTATATTAAAATAATCATTGTTTTAGGTACAACATTTGTAATGATTCAATATTTTTACATTTTACTTATAAAGTTTTTTAGGGGGTTAGAATTGAATTGGAATATGTCTAATTTGCGATGTTTAATAAACGTGTATATGATTCCATTCCCAAATAACACCACCGAGATGATTAAACGACAGACGAATGGGGGAAAAACGAAGAGAGGCACTGTTATATATCATCATATAGAAGCAAAGACAAAGACTACATACGCAATATTCAGAAAAATTACTGTACGTAAATTATAAGAAATACAAAGAAAAGGGGATCGAATAAGAACAAGAGTATTCCACAAAAAGAATAGTATCTATCTGAGCGAGGTAAAATGTTCATACTATGTATGCTTGAAAGTGAACGCTAGAATAACTGTGCCGAAAATAATTTATAAAATCTTGCTGGGTTCAGCTAGAACGGGATGCAGAAAGAGTTTCAAATTTTATTAGAAAAGCTAGGTACAAATGCATGGAAGATGCCATACGTAAGCGAGGGTATAGAAGGAAGCGACTCCAATTCATACATGTTAATAAACATAAAAAGTGGTAATTTTTGCCCCTGATGGAAACCTAATGAAGAATTGAAAAGTAACAATTAATATGTACGATAAACGGGGTGGAGGCAATGTGACAGGCGCCGGGTTGCGTTTCATCTACAGCTGCAGGTGACATCACATTCATTGACTTGAGAATGAAACAGGAAAGTTGTCTAAACATTAAGAAATAATCTACATTAGTCTGCTGCTACTAGGATATTGGAGACGTTTTAAATTCTACCAAGACATCGATCCAAAATATGAAGGTAGAAAAAGAAATGGAATGTGGTCATTTTTAAACTGTCTGATAGTCATAGAAACATCTCAGCCCGATGGAAGATTGTGAACACGAGATCAACCGCTGACTGCATAAAACACCAACGTCGAAAGTTATAGGTCGTTTCACTAAGGAAGAAGCACGACCTACAAAACTCGCGCAGGTAAACGTAGGGTCTTGGGGAAACGATCCCTATCAGCAGGCTTTGTCCGTATCTGCAAATTCATGGTTACTAGTCGTAATGAAAATATTAACCCTGAGTAGGAAATGATTATAATAACTATGTATCACGTCAAATTCCTTAAGGGCACCCGGTACTAATTTCCTTGCAATTTGGTTTAAAAATAGGACATACAAAAATTATTATTTTTTTCAGCTTATTCTTAAGTTATGTGTATGAAAATTATGTCACTAATTAAACAAGACTTCCTGAATATAATGACACTTTGGTTAACTTTTTAGACCTATTTCTTTACGAGTAATTTAAAATACAAAAAGTCCATTATGTTAAAAGGATTCTGTTGGTACAATTGTTTCACAAAGTTTACCCAATTGTGTCCAAAATTTAGTATGTTATTATCCATGGTTCATTTGACAATAATAAGGTTGCTTGTGTTCAGATATGGATTGTAATTTATTTTTTAAAAATTCAAAGACCAATTTTTTTGTTAAAAATGTTGCATAATTTTTTCTTTTTTTTTATTTCAAACCCTATCAATAGCACAAAGATAAATTTAACTTATTATCATAGAGCTCTTAAAACTGCATACCCATGCGGCAAAAATAATTCTCCTATATTTCATAGTTTCAGAGAAAAGTGTACCAAAATATTAAATAATACAAGTTACGGGAAAATAAAAAAAATAAAAAAAAATAAACAAAAAAGTGCACATTAGGTGAACACAGAGACGCAATTTTTCAAAATCAATTTTTATGGGTTTAAACGTCCAAAATCGACAAACTAAAATAGACCTTACTGGATTTAAAAAAAAAAAAAAGATTTTTTAACCCAAATAAGTACTGGGTGTCCTTAAAACTGGAAGAAAATGAGAATAAAATTATTGCAAACCAATAATTTATCTAATATTATTAATGTTAATATTAATATTATTATTTTTAAATCAAACTCATCACTTACATTAATTATATTGGATACGAGAACTCCATTAGACCTATAGTAAATTTCCAAACCTAATGTAATAAAAATAAAAAATAAAACGAAAATAATTTTGAAATAGGTAGGACATGTGGCACAAATACGGAATGAAAGAGGTGTAGGCTATGGAAGCTTCTTGTAGGAAAACCAGATGGAAAACGGTCATTTGGTAGATCAAGAATCTTTAGAAGTAAGGTGACGAAAACTAACATTTTTTAGACTGACAGTACACTATTTTGGAATTGAATGTGTAAGCCTGTACGTTAGACTAGCCGCAGTCAAGGGGATGAAACTGGTCTTCTGCGCATCTGAGGACATGCTTCTTCCTTAGTGAAACGGCCTCTACCTGAAAAAGGTCAGATAAACAGTGGACTTCTATTAGCTTGCAATGTTCCCAGAAAATAATTGCCAGTATGTAAAAACATTGATTTCATAAAGAGAAAAGACTAAATTTTAAACTAAACTTTATAATTTATTTGTTGCATTTAAATCAAGTTTTAATTTTGTTGGTACAATTTTAAATTATATGTAATATCCACTGCACAGACTGCAATTGGCAGGACATTTGATAAGAAAGGCGAATGAAAGAGAGGCATTGAATCGCCTTGTAGAAAAACCTGAGGGAAAATGTCCAGTAGTCAGGTAAAGAATATGGTGGGAAAATTATGTTAATGTTTATTTAAGGGAATTGGATTATGCAGGGGATGATTGGAAAATATTATCTCGGTATAGGAATGTTACTTCCGCGAGGGCATGAAACTACGTGTTCGATAGCGACAATGAGTAAGTTATTAAATATTAGTAGTGCTTTTCTTTTTTACACAATTTGTATTAAATAAGAGAAAATATATAATTATTTATGGTAGTAGTTTTATTTTAAGAAATACATTCTGTAATTTAAGTAGAAATAATAATCAAATTCCTAAAGTTCATTGTAATTCATACCTGAGATTACGTAAATGTTGAAATAATATCCAAGTACCTGACATATCAGTCCTCGTAAACTAAAAATAATTTATTTTTAAAAACTTCGCGAAACAGTTAAAACCATATTTATAGTTGAGGACGACTAGTATATCAGACGCTTATTTTAATACAGGACTATTCAGAAAGAAAGACAAACTTCAAACATTTATTTCTTCCAAATACAAATATATATATATATATATATATATATATATATATATATACACACACACACAAACAATTCGAACGTTCCTGGAAAGAAAAATGTTCAAACGTCACTATTTTATGCATTCAATATGAGCACCATAAGTTACACGACAAATTTCTAAACTGAGGTTCATTTCTTACCACACACGAACCAGTTGGTCTCTAATTATCAAATTAATATCTTAAACAATTCGATGTCGCAGATTTTCAAGAGTGTCAGGGATAGGGAAGATAAAACACGGTCTTTTACGTAGTCCTACACGTAAAAACCTCACAAGGTTAGGTCTGGTGACCTGGGAGGCCACCGGGAACAAAATTGATCTTCTGCTCCTCATCTTCCAAACCTACGATCATTGTGTCGCCATTTGAATACAACAATCAACATGACAAGCAACAGCGCCAATGCGGCCGTGAGAGAAAACTTCAAACTCTTCTCTTTCCTGGAATTTTGGATATTGTGTTTTTATTTTTTTGTAGTTTGGAAGAAATAAATGTTGAATTCTCATCCTTCTTTCTGAATAGCCCAAATTTTTAAAAGAAATAATGTTTCCTCTCACGACATATTTATTTTTATTTCATATATCAAAATAAAACTCAAGAGGAAGTAAAATAATGGCCCCAATATTAAAATTTAATTACTCTATATACATGTAATAAGACCGTAAATGTTTTGTACTTTTGTATTCGTTTATCTATAGATATATTCACAGAAAATATTGTGAAAAAGGACACTAAATTATGTCGTAAGGTAAGGAATTGCCAATAGTAGGCGCTATGTTGCAAATTTTTACACTTATAATTCTAGCAAACCATTACATGAATTTTTCCAAGATTTACTGTACTCTTATTTCTTGCGAACATTCGAAATTAATTTACTTTTGTTTCAGGGTGATGGAGCAGAAAATAGACTTGTTTCTTTATCATTTAAGTACAACCTTGTTGCCAAGTGCAAATAGCTAAGAATGAATCGCCATACAAAAGTATCGATACGTTCAAAGAAAAGAGATTGTATCGTTTCTTGCATGGAGTGTTGGAGACGAACATTGATACTTCAGTAGCAAATAAAATACCGTATGTAACACTGCTCTACTAGCTCTGAATTTGTCTCATGAGCCACCAACGTACTTTCAAGCTTACAAAAATAATAATACCTAAAGTTATACGTACAGAGATATCCACAATAGAATTTTCTCAGAGATTCTCGTCACGTGAGTTTTAGACAATTTAAAGAATGGTCCAAATCCATGTTTAATTAACTACAATATTCTACATCTACCCGAATTAAAAACTCTCGTAACCATGAATTTAGGAAGACTTGAGTTGTCCTGATGAAAAATATTTAATGTCATTTCCAAAAATCTTTGCAAGAAATTTAGTGCTTCAGGGATATTCGTAAGCGATTCATTAATAAAAAAAACTCTATGTTTATGTTGCAAAGACTTGAGAATCTTAAATATTAATAATTCGGATGAAAGTCCAAGATATACAGATCAGTATTCGTGATTTGAAAAAACTGGAAAACTTATTAACCCATTCGCCTCAAAAGACGAGGTAGAACTCGCTGGCTGTTAAATGGCTTCAAACTCAGAAGACGAGGTACAATCTCTAGAACACTGATGTTATAATATTTTGCAATATTTTTTACAATCCTTGACAGGGTAATCTTTTGTTAACATTTATGAATAGTAGAGCAATGTGTTTTTGCCTTCGCCTTTATTGTGATCTAAAGTACCGTTATATTTTGTTTGTTTTGAATGTCTAAAAATATACATTATAATTTACGGTAACTTAAATCCGGTTTTTGGGAAAATACATTGAGCATTTAAACCTGAAGCGAATGGGTTAATGTCTGTCTCAATGCGTTGCTTTTTTGAGGATCATATTATGGAGTTGTTAATGGGACTACAGAGGAATAGAGATTCTCATAATCCTTTTCCGAAACAGAGTGTTACAATTGGATCACATGTCCAAATTAAACTTGAAATTTCTAGAAATTTCCCTATGATAGAAGGACTTCATTTATCTAAACATTAGTTTAAGATACATAAAGGTCAGCCTCAAATCATGCTGTTATAAATATAAGGAATGAGGCAATGCAAATTTCGACCAACTGTATGAATATCTAACTCTAGTTGGATCAGCATTACGCCATATAAAACTCGAAACGAGTGTACAAATAGATTTAATGAAAATTTTGAGACTTTTTTTAACTTATTATTAATAATAATAATAATACTTTATTTATTCTGGCAGAGTTAAGGCCATAAGGCCCTCTCTTCCACTCAACCAGCACAAATACAAATAAATATTCGACAAATATAGATATACACTATACTAATTATAAACAGTTAAGATACAATAAATGTAGCAATGTAAATGTCATGTAGAAACAACATTTTATAGGGTAATAACAATAATGATACGATAATAATTATAATAATAATAATAATATAATAATAATCCTATAAATATGATACATTATACGGGAAACACCAATTAATATATATATCTACCACTGGATAATAATGAAAGTCGAGTTTAGAGCACAATATAAATTAGATTCTTTTAAAAGATGCCAATGTCCAAGGCAGCCCTTATTTCTTGTGGTAGGTGAATTCCAGTTGCTAGAAGTGGAGATGGTATAGGACATGGAGTGATGTGATGTCCCTATGTTGCGGTATATTAAGTAAGAGAACTATGTTGTGATCTGTGTTTAAGTTATGGTTTGAGGATAGATACTGGAAACGGTATGATAAATAATTAGGAATCGAGGTACGTAGGATCTTAAATAGGAGATTTAGACAGTGCGATTTTTCTTCGCTCTTTTAGATGTAGCCATGACAATTCGTGGAATAATGCGAGAATGTGATCGTATTTTCGAACATTAAATATGAATCTGATACACATATTATGGACACGCTGCAGTTTGTCCGACAATCCGTCACTTATGCAGTTGGTAGAACGTCACAGTAGTCAAAATGCGGGCATCACTAAAGTTTGGATTAAAATTCTTTTAGAGTTGTAGGAAGAAAATGTTTAAGTCGCTTTAGGGAATGCATTATGGAGAAGATCTTCTTTAGATGTTTGTTTTCACTTGATCATGCCATTTTAAATTAGAATCTAAGTAAAATCCCAAGTTTTTAACGACGTCGGTATAAGGAATTTGTTCATTATCTAATATGACAGCCGGCATATTGCCATTGTGTTTATGAGGTGTAATAGCCTTGGATGTCCGATAATTATTGCTTGGGTTTTGTTTACATTTAGTTTCAGCCCATATTGTCTGGACCATAAAGATATATACATGAGGTCAGTGTTTTACGATTTGTCAATATATTCATTATTTCGTCAGGCCTAAAGTGTGTGTAAATCTGTAGGTCGTCGGCGTAAAGATGATGCTTGCAGTTTTGGTAGTTTCTTGGTCACGTCAATTAATATAAATCGAGAAGAGAAGAGGAGCGAGGACGCCGCCTTGAGGTACCCCTTCCTCACCAAGCGCCAGGAAGAAAGCGATTATTAACAGAAAACTGATTGCTGACGATTAGTGACGTAAGATGTACACCAATGAAGGCAGTTTTCCGACAGATGTAGTGTCTTTAGTCTCGCTAGCATTAAGTCTATATCTACTGTGTCAAAGGCTTTGCTGTAGTCGAGTAGGACTATTGCGGTGAGTTTGCTTTTGTCCATTGAGTCTCTACAATGTCAAGTAGTGCAGACTTGGTGTGATGTCTGTTCGAAACCAGAATGATGGTCATCAGTAGTCCGTGTGTGGTGAGGTGTATGTAATGTGAGTGGATTATGTGTTCCACTGCTTTAGATAAACAGGGAAGAATACTAAATGGTCTATAATCACGAGTGTGGTGGGAGGGTTGAGTGCCGTGTAGACAAATAGAGCCATTTTCCGAGTATGGGATAAGTCCCGGTCATTAAAGAGCATTAAAAATGGTGGTTATGGTTGGGGAATAATGTCTATTATTTTTGCAGGAGAGTTTATGGTTCTATCGATTATTCGATTTAGATTTATACGTAATACTGCTCTTTGGCGTCACAGGTGAGAATAGAGAAAAAAATAATTGGTATCAGTAGGTTGGGAATAGACATTAGCTCAGATAGGTCTGTTGTTTGTGGTTGAGAGGTGTTGTCAGAAGAGGCGGGAAAATGGTAATTCAACTCATCTAGGGTAGGTCAGCTGTTTCGTACCTGTTCGTGTATTTTGACAGAGGCCTATTACTTTAAATTTTTCCACATGTCAGCTGAGGTGGACATAGATTGGGTAATATATATGGAGCATATCTTAGTTTGCATTCATATAGTCGGGTTGACCTTATTCCTCAGAGGGTTGTATGTCTTGTAAGTCTGTCAGTTCTTTGTTCCTCCAGGATTTCCTGACTGCTACGTCTCTCTCAGTCATAAGCAAGCGGATATTATCAGTACATCCCGGTGCAGGTGGTCTGTTTATACGTCTAGTCTTGAATAGGTTGCGTTGTTTGTCATACAATTGTAAAATCATGTCATTAATATTTTCAACTTTCTCGTCTACATTCTAAGTGTCCATATGCTTGTTCCCAAGGTAATTTTTTGTCAGCGTCATCCAATTAATTGCGCATAATTTATATTTTTAAAGTCTCTGTATGTTTATAAGTCCTAGGTCTACGTTTAGAGCAAAAAGGAGGTATATTCAATGTATAATAATTAAGCTGTGCAGAGATGCCTGGAGCTTCTATCTGTCCACGAGTAATAACTTTTTGAGGATTATTTGTTATAATTAGTCCTAGTAGGGGCCAGACACCTAGTATGATGGGTTGTTCTGAAGGCATAGTGTCATATTGCAGGACGGGAACAGTTCCGGAGTGGATGTGGTGTAAGAATGTGTGCAATAGGTTTGGGGGGGACTCAGATACAATAACATGTTCAAAGATGGGAGCAATGTGTGGAGAACTGTTTCAATGTCTGCGGTGACCGACATTTGGGGCTATAACTACTCCTACTAACATGTCTGCATTTTTCGCGCAATTTCTAGAATAGGTATGCGGGTCGACAGATATGCATAGGCGAAGGGAGACAAGTGCGGTTGTAGAGCGAACGTAGATCAGCGCCACCCGCCTCCATTGTTCCCGAATCTGTCCTGCCTAATCAAGGGGTAATTTTGCAGGTTTACAAGAGAAGAAGAGGGGTAGGTTCCGCCATTTTCAGAATTAAAATGCATGCCTAGTTAGTGTGGGAAATATAGTGTGGCAGGCTGAAAGGCGAGAAGAGGGACTGTGCATGACAATGTGGTATTTGAGTGTATTGCTGGTTCAAAGAGAAACGTGGATTTAAAGTCTAGTGGAAGGGTTCTGTGAATGGGACAATGGAACTGTCCAAGACGAAAACGGCCTGCCAGGTGCATTCCTAAATGAGGGTTGAAATGTACGACCTAAAACAAGAAACGGAAATATGAAATATCAATTGGGGTTTAGTATTGAGTACAAAATTAAATTAATAAAACAACTAGATTACCGAAAAAATACCCAGTAAATAAATCAATACTAATAGCAAATAATGCACAAAAAGATCACTAGTTTCTGAGTTTGATAATTATCACTCTGACTAGATCTGATAATTATTAGTTAGTCGCTTTTTTTCGTCTCCTGCCTATAACACTGACAGAACCACTAGGGGTCCCAACATTGGTACTCCATGAATAGTTATAGCTTCGCGAACTAAATGAGGACCTCATATAAGTCCCACGAATCGTATTCCCCGCCTTTCGAAATTCGTTTGGTCGAAACACCTCACTTCGCTTTTACGGACGCCAATTTAACATGACAGCCCTAGTCGCCACCTCTGCTTTTCGTACCTCACGATGACTACTGTCATTCACTGGCCTAACGAACACCACTTTCGCTGCTACCTGCAGGGCAGCATCTGGGTCTTCAGTTGCTTCCGCCGCAATGCCAAAAGACGCACCACGGACGCCTTTGATGTTCTAAGCTATCAAGCTTCGATTCCAAAGTCCCTATCGGGTTATCGCGGCCGAATAGTTTCTAGATGCATGAGGAGGGCGGACGGTGGCTAGAAGGCCACTTTTTTAATCTAGAACCGCCGCAGCAAACAGCCTCCTTTGTTATGTTGGCCAACTGACAGCATGGTAGCATCTTGTAGCGACTCTTGTAAGACACGCTTCACCCCGCGTCTAGTGCCATTGAGTTTTCTGCTTGGGCCCAGCGTATGAATTAACGTGCCAAAGGGTTTTGATATAACACAATTCGATCTTACTAGGTTTTAAGGCGACTTAGAATGTGATCACACCTAAAATACTAGGTTGTCCCGAGCGATACACAAACACGTCTAGTCACTTTCCGCCATAACTTTATCATATGTTAAAGTGTCTCCATGGTACGGCTCCTTTTTAAAGGAGCTCTCTGAAGGAAACCCGAAATTCGCGATCAAGTGTACCGATTTTGAAGCAAGTTACTATTTAATGGAATAAAACATTCACTAGAATAGATAGCTAGAAATAATGGGATCAACGGGGCAGAATTAACCTGGGACACAATGGGAATTCGAAATCTGAATGTATGTGCACTTATTGAAGAAAGAATGTAGAAATGGGAAAAAAAGTGTGGGGTGAGTTAACGAAAACATGTTATAAAAGGCCCATTATATAATTTCACAACATTGAAAACGCCATCTCCCGTGTTCCTTTACATGCTAAATCAAGCTTACAATGATTATGCTGTGTTCTCGAAGTAGTCGTGCTGCCGTGTCGCGACAGCAGACCCGGTTTTGAAATCCGATACTACAAGTTCCTGTAGGGTTTTTCGCGGTTTTCCCACGACGGAAGATGCGTCAGGAGACATACGGCCCAACCGGTGCAAAACAGAGTACTGGCCAACATTATCATCCTAGTATCATAGCAGGCGTTTTAGGTAGGGTCAATTGAAGCCGCTCCTGGGGGCATCAGTATGTCAGTATCAACTACTTATTCTGGAGAAAACGTAACCCCGCCGTCCAACCGCCCACTTTCAGAGGGGGTTACAGTACACCATGCATGAGACAAACCACATATTCGAAGACAACCCTGAGGACTTTGCTTAAAAATGATTAACGCAGAGGTTACCAGGAAGGAATTTTCTTTTATCGCTATAAACTTAAATTAGACAATTTTATTTTTTAATAGTGACAATTTGTACTTGTATATTTACTCTTTTTTAATGAATACCCTTGTTCATTATCATTGTGGTGTCACATTGGTACTCAATTTTGTTGTGGTTGTAACTGCTCTTGAAAGTCTTATAGACGGTTTCACGTTCCTGTACAGAATTGGTTGTTCTGCTGCCTGATAATCAATGGCATCCAATCACAAAAAGCTCCTCACTAGGACGGCCGAAACCGAAAAACTTTGACAATCCTTCTGGCCAGATCTTGGGGCGCCTACACGTTCTTTTTCAGGGCATCCTCCATCTGTTTCCAATACCCCTGAACCCTCCAAACCCTCCACCATGTGTTCTGAGAATAGGGCAATAGCGCCGGCAACACTCAGTCGCGCGCCGACGCGTCTGAAATCAAAGTACAGCAATCAAACATCGGACCAAATAGCAGGAGCACCGGCTACCGGTAAAGTTGAGATCCCTCTGATCGACTCCCTGCCTCTTGAAACCTCAACATCCATAATGTAGTGCATCTAGGGCTCGCAGTCGTGGGGCTCGCATGTCACAAGACGAAACCCTCCTTCACGCTGATACGTCGGGAATATACCTGCCGAATTGGCCGACGACAGGGTTTTTCGCAATACAGAGCCTACTCCATTCACTTTGCGAGCCTACAAGCTCGGTTCAAGGGTTAGGCCTGATTTGAACTGCAAGCATTTTAACGAACTAACCAACAGCTGCCGCATAGGCGTAAAATCCTCTACTGCGAAATGGATTAACAAA
>JASPKZ010009868.1:0-28919 GCA_030220185.1 Diploptera punctata
TCTCTCTCTCTATCGCTTTCTCCCCTCTCCTCTTCTTCTATCTATCTCTCTCTCTCTATCTCACTCTCTCTCTCTATCTCCGCTCTCTCTCCTCTTCTCTCCTCCCCGTCCCTCCCTCTCCTCTCTCCGTCCCTCCCTCTCTCTCTCCCTCTCCCCTCCCTCTCTCTCTCTCCCAATCCCCCTCTCTCCCTTTTCTCTCTCTCTCTCGCTCTGCTCTCTCTCTCTCTCTCTCCAGATCTCTCTCTATATATATATATATATATATATATATATATATATAACGGTATAAAGACAGGTAATAATAATAGTTATAGCTAAAAACTAACGGCCTTGTTGGGCTAGAGTTTAAGATTTTGCCTCTGGTCCCGAGGGTCAGTAACTCAAACTCGGTAGCTCGGTGAATTTTCTAGGATGAAAAAAAATACAAGGTATAAGTTCTCCGATAGTGAATTCAAGCCATGGGTCCCCAGTCTGAAAACTTTCAGGATCGTAAAAATCCTCTTGTCTAAATTAGAGCTTCTGCGCAAAATTTAATCGGCCTTTCCCATCCAAGTTATACAATAGTTAGCTAGAAGTCTTTTTGACGCAATGTGTTAACCACAGGCCACTAGCTGACATCTTTAGGAAATAAGCTTTACCAAACTAGCTCGTTATGAACCTCCCGTTAGGGAACACCCTTCTCTCACGTGAGGATGTATGGGTATAGATTTCTATTAACTATAGCTATCAGCTACGTATCAGTAATTATGAATTACATGGGTATTAATCTTAAACTTATAAAAGTCCGTCACGTAGGAAAACTGAGCGCGTACCCTGAGTGCTTTACCTCAGAAGTCCAATAATGGTCTGATTTTAACGGTTTAAATTTATTTCTATATGCCAAGAGTTTTGTTCCGACAAAACAAAAATTGAGGCCGCTAGAGCATTAACACACACACACACACACACACACACACACATATATATATATATATATATATATATATATTGTATTTGTCCACCCCTGAGGTCTCAAGGTAGCGTTCTGCCTTGTCACGCACAGCACGGCTTCGATTCCCGGTCGGGATAGCCTCCTGGATGAGGTTTTTTTCGGAGTCTTTCCTCAAATGTAAGACAAATCTCAGGAAGTTTAGGGCCCAACGGTTCCCAAAAATCATCCGGCCATCATCATCATCCTTATCATTATTATCATCATCCTTCACCAGTGTGGAAAGTAACGGGAAGCCATCACACCTAGTAAAGCTGCAAAGCATAGCATGAAAATGCGATGATTGCAGTGAAATACCTGCCCTCGGACAGAATTACTATGGACGGATATATATAATTGTATTTGTCAACCGCTGTTGTCTCAAGGTAGAGTGCCCCCTTATCACGCAGCGGGCTCGGGTTCGATTTCCGGTCTAATGTCGCGAAGCTTAAGGCCCATCGGTTCCCGAAAAACATCCGGCCATCATCATCCTTCACCAGTGTGGAAAGCAACGGGAAGCAACCACACCTAGAAATCCCTAGTAACGTTGCAAATCATAGCATGAAAATGCAATGAATTCAGTGAAAGACATGCCCTCTGGAAGAACTAATATGGATGGATGGACTGCTAGAAGTTTTTTCTCTAAGCTACAATTTTGTCTTCTCACAATTTCCTCACTCGTTCAAGGACATACCTGTTTTTTCTTCGCTCTCGACCACCTCTATTAGATTCCAAAACGCCATTCTACAACCATCGACCTGAGAAATCTCTCTGGTAGCAAATGTAATCAAAGGAGTTCTGTCACTTTGCAAAAGGGCATGATATGTTGCCAGATTTTCCGCTCATTGCAAAGCGGACATAATTTAATGCCTTCCTCGCTTGTAAAATTATGGGTATCCATCCAGCCACGGTGATCCATGCAATTCCACTTGTGCCATCCCCATCCAAAGTGTCAATGTATCTCTGTTCCCCGGATAATATAACTTCTGATTCTAGGGTGAGAGATATTATTATGTCACCGCTGCTATTTTAATATCGCATTAAAATAGTACATAGTGATTGATTTCGCAAATTCCAGTTATCAGATTCAAGAGTCAACTTCAATGACAGCACAGGACAACTTAAGACAATCACATAGACCTGCCCAGACGAAGTAAGAGAAAGTACATTTTTAACTAAAAGCAGTCATAAATAAACACCCTCAACATAGGAATTGCATAATTTTGAAGTTGGTAGAAGGTTTTTTGTGTAGATCTAAATACCAATGACTAAATCTGAAGTAGATTAACTATTGTCAATCCCTCATTGCTGGACAAACTTTTGGCGAGAAACCAGACAAAGAAGCAATTCAGAAGATGTTAAAAAGCATCAGTGCGGATGAGGAAGTTTCACTTTCCAGCGGCAGAGAGGAGAGAGTTTTCAATCAATGTTGCGTTGTTATTTACATTTAACGACTGTTTTTATATAACTGGGTTCAATACCGCAACAAAATAGATTTAGATTTATTTAGCCTAGTGGAGTTAAGGCCATGTGGCCTTCTCTTCCACTCACCAGAACAAACATATATTACATCAGAATATAACAATCACAATTAAATCTGTGCAAGAGAGACTCAAATTAATTCGCTCAACATTTTTTTCAAGCTAGAGCTTCCATTATATGCCGGATACGCACACAGGGGACCCACGTATTTAGTTCGTTCCGAAAGAACTCGTGATCAGAATTTGGCTCAAGTTTACAAACATTTACCCTTGATTTTTCCGTTTTTTGTTGTGAATTATAACTCTTCTTCTGTATTTGAAATATTTAAAAATATTTATAACAATTTTTATAACTGTATTTTAGAATGTTTAAGTATTTATTCAAATACACATATTGTATGGTGACTTGCTGTTTTCTCCAGAGAGTATATTACATAGTTGGAACCGGTGGCTTTATCGATGGCTACGATTATTAAGGAGTGAAAAAAAAGGGCGTTTCATGGGATCCAATCTAGGTTAGAGTAACTGAATTAGGTTACTTGTGAGTTAGTTAGTTAGCTTTTAGGTTCATTACATTTTAAATGTGTCTAAATACATAAAACAAAAGAAAAAATATAATAAATGAAACAACGATAATAATCCATATGTCGTTCGATGGTGCGTTATCGCTGGCTATGTAAACTCTGGCGCATGCTCACTGTTGTCCTGTAGGACTTTCAAAATATCTCAAGAAAATTAAAGTAAACTTTTTCCCAGGATTTTAACAGCCTGTAACACCAATTGACTCCAGCCAATTTTAACCGGAGAACATTGGAACCAGAGACCAGATAATAACTAGTAGTCCACCAAGATCGACTGTAGCGCCCAAAGAAAGAAGGTAAAGAAGAAGAAAAATGCTGTAACTGAGTGCATATTAAATATCTAATGTAAAAATATTTAAAAAATGTAACTTATTGAACTTATTTTTTGATAAAACGATATATACTCGTATGAATAACTTACTTAAACTGTAAATTCAACGAGAAATCTGGATGTACATCTTTCATTTAAAACGGTATGCGGCTTTACCCATTATGTTCAATTCATGTTTTTATTACAAAAATAAATTTCATAAACTTTCTTGACAAAATGTTCCTAGTTGCATAGCGATAATTACAATGATGACGCAATAACTCGCACGTTACTAAGAAACGTCAGTGAATGTGAAACTGAGAGAAATTGTTTCTAAATTATTTTAATCAGGAATTAAAAACATTAATATTTCACAGGTTAGTTATTACTGTTAGAATATTATGTAATCATGAACTTTAATGGTTCAGGCCAGTAGCATCGGAATTCATATCTGGGCGCGAATGGGACGACATATTGTGCTCACACACACAAGTCTCTTTCCACAGGGTTGAGATTCATTTACGTCAAAAAATATACTTTTGTACATATATTGCACATAGTATACATAGAGGGCAGAGGTTTTTACTTCCTTCACGTTGTTTGTAATATGTAATATTACAGTAGGCATATAGTTATTTAGGTTGGCATCCCCGAAATCTAGAAGTTGAACTTTCAATCATGGTTGCCATTGCTGTAAATACGACAAAACGCAGTATCGCGCAAAAAAAAAACAGCATTAAGCATGATTTAGGGGAGTGAATTGCAAAGGTAATGATTGAAAAACGATATTCAAGGTTGGGATGTATCGAGAGCGTATATCCGCGCGGTTTTAAACCTCCGGTCGTAGTACCAGCAAGTTAATTAATTTTTAAAAGTGATTGTTCTTATCATATCTCCAACTTATCTTTATAAGTCCATTTAAGGTGATCATTAGTCAAATGCAGTACATAGGGTATTATAATGTATAAAATTATTGAGAACATACCACCACGTTTGGGTTATAAAATGGGAAACATTAGATTTCACTTAATGTGTTAGGCAGATGATGTCGTTCTCCTTTCAGAATCTGAAGATCATTTACAAAGATCTTTACACCAATTTAATATAAATGTCAGAAAATACATTATGGAAATTGACACGAATAAGACAAAATGCTTAACAATATCAAAAGAACCAGTAAGATGCAAATTAGAAGTGGAAAGAAAAATTATAGAACAAGTGTCAGAATTTAATTATTTAGGTGTATTAATAACAAACACTAAAAATTTAATAAAAGAAGTAAAGAAACAAGCTGATAAAGCAGCACAAATATCAGGGTATATGAAGGATTTAAATTGGCGCAACAAACATATGTCAATAGAAAGCAAAACCCGCATATACAAAACGATAGTTCGACCAGTTATCGTATATGAAGCAGAAACTAGGGCTGATACAACAAAAACTAAACAAATAATAAGCACATGCGAAATGAAAATCTTAAGAACTATTCAGGAGAAAACATTATTTGATAAAATACACAACACAGAAATTAGGGACAAATGCATATTCAAGACATAACCAAATTTATTATAGATAGACGAAAATATTGGAAGGGTCATATAGAAACAATGGAAGAAAACCGGCTTGCAAAAAGAGCTAAAGAAGATAGACCAATGGATGGGAGAAGAACAAGAGGAAGACCAGCCAATAGATGGATAGACAGTGAATGCACATCCAATACGTCTTCCTCCGAGGAGTGATTTTGGAAATAAACAGGATGAAAATCCTACAAATTAAGTTTAAGAAGAAGAAGAAGAAGTACATAGAGTAAACTTGCTTAATTCTGAGATTTTTATTGCTTCTTTTGCAAATATAACATTTCAGATAATGGTGATAAAATATGAATATATTAATGTAGTAATGTAACCTTCGACGAGAATATTCATCGAATTCATTCCAAACCGATGTACAGTTGCCCCAATGTCTCCTTCGTTTATCCTATATTTTGTAAATACTTGATATGGCTCCTAAAATCCGTGGTAGTGGTATCCTAATTCCGTGATATTAAAACAGAAGCTGACAAACTAAAAATAAAACTGAGTTCACAGGTTTTATTAAAGTTGGTAATCAATATCAGAAACTATATATGGGCAAATACAAAAATTTAATAAGTTATATCAAATGCAATTTGATATTTTTGCCTATTTAACTCTAAAATAAACTTAACATTAGATAATGATATTAAAATACATATAGTGATAAAATATCCGCAAGCAAATAGGCCCTACACGAAGCCCTACTTTATACAAAAAAGATTGCCTACTATAAACATCAGTATGGAATAATAATAATAATAATAATAATAATAATAATAATAATAATAATAATAATAATAATAGTAAAGTAAAGTGATCCCACAACAGGCCTGGAGGCCCTTGGGGTAGTAGGAGGTTAAGGCTCCCACTTTTTCTAGACAATCGGCACTTTTATGTTAGCCGGGTTGTCAGCCCTGCGTGACGGCCGCTTTTACCCCCAGAACAAGCGTCTGGTACTCATTTCCGTTAGAGGCTGAGTCGACCCCAGGGTCATAGTGCCGCCAGAGGGTTTGGGTCAGTTTAAAAATCCTGACCCCAACGGGACTTGAACCCTCGACCCTCCGGCTTGTAGCTCAGTGCCGTAACCACTACGCTAAGGCGTGCCCCCATAATAATAATAATAATAATAATAATAATAATAATAATAATAATAATAATAAATTATAGAAGTAACAACAAAATTCAGAAAACTTCATTTTACGAACGATTAAGAAATACTTTTGGAAAATGTTTTCAATGAAATGCCTCTTTAGCCTCCATAGGTTTAATTTTATTATAGCCCTGATAGTAAAATATGTAATTGTAATGTAACTGATATATACCGTACTTAGTGTAACTAATATGGAAGCTTATTAATATTTTTTTTCTACTGCCTGCATTCACACGGTTAATTATGAGATAGAGCCATAGCATCAGAAAAAAGTGATTAAATCGTAAATGTGGAAGTTGCTGTATAATGTATTGTATTTTATATTGTTAAGACTCAAGGGAAACTCAATTAAAATTTTACAAAACAGTAGCCGTTCCAACGTTAACATACGGGTCTGAGACTTGGCCTTTAATAATCTCTGATAAAAATAAAATTGAGACAATAGAAATAAGGTTTCTCAGATCGGTTGCAAGTGTATCTCTAAGATATCAAAAGAGAAGTCAAGATATCAGAGATGAATAACAAATATATAATATAAACGAGAGAATACACAGAAATAAACGTAATTGGTTTGAACATATACAAAGAATGTCAATTAATCGTATTTCAAAACAGCTGCTTCATTATAGGGCTCTAGGCCGAAGAAATGTAGGAAGACCAAAACGTCGTTGGAAAGACGACCTGCACCTGCAACATATAGTGCACCGGGGAACGGAACGGACCTTAAAGATGATGATGTTTGTTAAGACTCATGTATCAGTTAGTTTAATTGATATTAAAATATTATACAACTATTAAATAAACAGTTTCCCAAAATATATAACTTTTCTTTAAGGACAGTTACGAAAGACAGAACAAAAATATTTCTTCAATCAATTTGAACATCACGATTGCTTTTGAGGCTTTGCATTGATTCTTAAAAGGCGGGCAAATTAATAAAATGGAAAGAAAAAACTTATGCCATGTATGGAGTAACCCCGGAATTACATTTTAAAACATTTAATTCCGTGACAGCGAATTGATATATATGGCGAAATTAGGGATATCACGAAGTAAAATATCTCTATCCTAAAAATTAACAACAGTCGTTTCATTGTTTAAAACATAAATAGGAGTATACTTGCACGGCAATAAAAATGGATATTACTGTTGTTAGTAATAGGCGGCAACGGCGGCAGCAGCGGCAGCAGAAGTAGTAGCAGCAATAGTAGTAGTGGTACTGATATCTGTAGTAGTAGTGGTGATATTACTGGTGTTAGTGGTATTGGAAGTAATCGTGGTCGTATTGGTGGTAGTGGTAAATTGTGGTAGCAGTGAGAGTAGTAGCAGCAGTAGCAGTTGTAGAAGCGGTAACAACAGCATCAGCGGCAGCAACAGCAGCAGCATATGCCGTAGCAAAATGAGCTGTAGCAGCGATGGCGGCGGTAACAATGGTAGCAGTAACAACAGTGCTGGCGATAGTGGTGGTAATTGTAGAAGTAACGGTGGTGGTAGTGGTAGAGGCAGTAGTATTATTAGTGGTGGTGGTAGTGGCAGTAGTATTAATATTATTAGTAGTTAGGTGGTGGTGGTGGTAGTAATTGTGTTGATGGTAGTGGCAATAGTATTAGCAGTGATGGTGATAGTGGCAGTAGTATTATTACTGGTGGTGGTGGTGGTGGTGGTGGCAGTAGTATTAGTAGTAGTGGTGGTGGTGGCAGTAGTATTAGTAGTGGTGGTGGTAACGGTGCTGATCGTAGTGACAGTAGTATTAGTACTGGTGGTGGCAATGGAGTAGTATTACTAGTGGTGGTGGTATTGGCGTTGGTCTTAGTGACAGTAGTATTAGTACTGGTGGTGGTAGTTGCAGTACTATTACTAGTGGTAGTGGTGGTGGTGTTGGAAGTAAGAGTGGTATTAATAGTAGTTGTGGTGTTGGAGGTGGTGTTAGTGGCAGTAATATGAGTAGTGATGGTGGTGGTGGTGGCAGTAGTATTAATATTAGTAGCAGTTAGGTGTTGGTGGTTGTAGTGATTGTGGTGATTGTAGTGGCAATAGTATTAGTAGTGGCAATAGTGGTGGTGGTGGTGGTGGTGGTAGTAGTGGTGTAGTATTAATATTGGTGGTGGTTGTGGTGGTGGTCGTAGTGGCAGTAATATTAGTAGTGATGGTGGTAGTGGCAGTAGTCTTACCAGTGTTGGTGGTGGTGGTTGTGTTGATGGTGGTGATGGTGGTAGTGACATTAGAATTAGATGTGGTGGTGATGGTGGTAGTGTTGGTAGTGTCAGTAGTATTAGTAGAGGTGGTGTTGGTAGTGGCAATTTTGTTAGTAGTGGTGGTGGTGGTAGTGTCAGTAGTATTAGTAGTAGTGGTGGTGGTGGTAGTAGTATTAATAGAGGTAGTGGTGGTGGCACTAGTATTAGTTGTGATGGTGGTGGTGTTTGTAGTGGCAGTAGTATTAGTAGAGGTTAGTGATGGTGGTAGATGCAATAGTATTACTAGTGGTGGTATTGGTAGTGGCAGTAGTATTAATAGTAGTGGTGGTGGTGGTGGTGATAGTGGTGGTGGTAGTATTTGTGGTGTTACTGGTGATGGTGGTGGTGATAGTGATGGTGTTGGTGGTAGTGATAGTAATATCAGTAGTGGGAGTGATGTTGGTGGTGAAATGATAGAGTTGATAGTGGTGGTGGTGGTGGTGGTAGTATTATTAGTGGTGGTGGTATTGGAAAGAATAGTGCTGGTAGTGGTAGTAGTGGCAGTTGTATTAGTAGTGGCAATGGTAGTGCTAGTAGTAGGAGTGTTGATAGGGATAGTAGTAGTAGTAATATTGGTGTGGTAGTGATACAAGTATTAGTGCTGGCAATATTAATAATAGTAGATTTAGTAGATTTAGTAGTATCAGGGGTAGAAATAGTTTTAGTGGTGGTAGTGATACTTGAAGTAGTTGTGTTAGTAATAGTATTAGTAATAGTAGTGGTAGTAATATTAATAACAGTGCTGGTGATGCTGATAGTAGTAATTGTAGCAGTAATAGTAGTAGTATTAATAGTAGTAGTAACGGTAGTAATGTTAGTAGTAGTAATTGTAGTATTAATTGTATTGGTAGTGGTAGTAGTAATGCTAGTGGTAGTGGTAGTAGTAGTAGTGGTGTTGGTAGTAGTAATAATAGTTGTCGTAGTATTGGTAGCTGTATTTATAGTAGTTGTGGTGGTACTGATAGTAGTAGTGATACTAGCAGTAGTATGTTGGTGGCATTGATAATGATAGTAATGGTAATAGTGGTAGCAGGATTGGTAGTTTATCAGTAGTAGTAGTGGAAGTAGTAGTGATTGTGGTGATAGTTATACTATTAGTAGTAGTAATAATAGTAGTAGTATTAGTAGTGAGAGTAGTGGTAGTAATAAAGTTAGTAGTAGTAATATTAGTAGTAATACATTAAAATAGTAGTAGTAATGGTGGAGAGAGTAGTAGTAGTAGTAGTAATGGTAATGGTATTAGTATTGTTAGTAATAGGAGAAATGATGGTAGTAGTAATAATAGTGGCAATAATAATAAAAGTTTCGGTAGTAATAGTACGAGTGGTGATAGTGGCAGCAGTATTAGTAGTGGTAGTAGTAGTAGTATTAGTTTTAGTGGTAGTGGTAGCGGAAGTATTAATAGTAGTATTGCTAGCAGTGGTAGCGGTCATAGTAGTAGTAGTAGTAGTGTTGGTGGTAGATGTTGAATCAGTAATAGTAGCTGCAGTGGTAGCAGTAGTAATATTACTAGTACTAGTAGTAGTAGCAGTGGTAGTAATAGCGATAGTAGTAATAGATGTAATAGATGAATAGTATTAGTAGTGGTGGTGGTTTTAGTGGTGGTAGAAGTAATAGTGATATTAATATTGTTAATGGTGGTTGTGGTGTTAATAGTACTATCAGTGGTAGCAGTAGTAAAAGTTGAAATAGTGGTAGCAGTGGGAGCGGTAACAGTAATGATAGTAGTAGTAGAAATTGTAATAGTAGTAATATTAGTAGTAGGGGTGTTAATATTGGTAGTAGTAGCTATAGTAGTAGTAATGGTAGTAATAACAGTAGTAGTGATAGTATTAGTAATAGTAGTACGAGGACTAGTAGAGGTAGTGGTAGTAGTAGTAGTAGTAATGGTATTAATAATAATAGTAGTAGTGATAGTAGAAATAGTAGTAGGGTGTTAGTATTAGTGGTAGGAGCTATAGTAGTAGTAATGGTAGTAATAGCAATAGTAGTGGTAGTATTAGTAGTACGAGGACTAGTAGAGGTACTGGTAGTAGTATTAATGGTATTAATAATAATAATAGTAGTAGTAGTAGTGGTAGCAGTAGTAGTGGTAGCAGTAGTAATGTAGGTATTGGTTTTAGTACTAATAGTGGTAATAATTGTAGTGGTGGTATGAGCGAGAGGAGTGGTAGAGGAAGTATTAGTGTTAGTTGTATTACTAGTAGTAGTTTTGTAGTAGTAGTAGTAGTAGTGGTAATGTTGGGAGATGTAATAGTAGTGTGCGTGTTAGTGGTACTTGTAACAGTAGTAATAGTAATGGTAGTAATGGAACTATTAGTAGTACTAGTAGTGGAGGTAAAATTAGTGGTGGTGGGTAATAGTAGTAGTGGTGGTGTTAGTAGTAGCAGTAGTAGTAGTAGTGGAAATAATAGTAGTAATAATAGTATTGGTAATGTTGGTATGGTGCTGGTAGTAGACGTTATGGTAGTAGTGGTCGAAGTAATAGTTTTAGTACTAGTAGTGGTAATAGTAGTAAGTAATAGCGATAGTGGTGGTAGTGGTAGTAGTATTAATAGTAGTTGTGGTGGTGGTAGTGATAGTAGCAGTGCTATTAGTAGTAGTTTTAGTAGTAGTAGTAGTAGTAGTAGTAGTAGTAGTAGTAGTGGTAGTGGTAGAAGTAATAGTATTAGTAGTAACAGTGATAGTAGTAATATTTATGGTGGCGGTAGTGGTAATAATATAATTGGTGGTGGTAATAACAGTAGCAATGGTATTAGTCGTAATAGTAGTAATAGCAGCAGTGATAGTGGTAGTAGTAGTGTCACTAATAGTAGCAGTGGTGGTAGTAATTATAGAGTACTAGTAGTAGTAGCAGTAGTATTAGTAGTATTGGTGGTGATAGTAATAGTGGTGGTATTAGCGATAAGAGTAGCACTAGTTGTAGTAGTAGCAGTAATAGAATTGTTGGTAGATATGGGTTTAGTAGATGTTGTGGTAGTAGTACTATACGTGGTAGTAGTAGTTGTTGGGGTAATGATAGTATTTGTAGAAGTAGTATCGGAATTATTGTTAGTAATAGTAGTGGTAGTGATAGTACTGGCAGTGGTGTAGTACTAGTACTAGTACTACTGGTAGTGGTGGCGGTAGTAAAAGTTATAGTAGTAGTGGTAACCTTAGTACTAGTACTACAAGAAGCAATAGTAGTTATAGAAATGTCGGTAGTTATAGTAGCAGTGGCAGTTTCCCTAATAGTAGTAGAGGTAGTAGTAGTTGTGTTGGTGGTAGTGATATTAACAGTGGTATGAATTGTAGCAGATGTAATAGCAGTAGTAGTGGTAGTAATTTTAGTAATAGTCATGGAGGTAGTAGTGATAGTAACAGTGGTAGTAGTAACAGTTGATAGTACTACTAGTAGTGATAGTACTAGTTGAAGTAATAATAATAGTAGTAGTAATGGTAGTAGTGGTGGTAGTAATAGTGACAGTGGTAGTAGTAGTAATAGTAATAGTGGTTGTGGTAGTAGTAGTTGTAGTGATAATAGTAGTGTTGGTAGTAATAGTAGTGGTGGTAGTAATATTAGCAATTGTGGTTGAAGTAATAATAGCAGCAGTAGTAGTTGTGGTGGTAGTGGTCATAGTGGAGGTGCTGGTAGCGGCATTAGCCGTAGTCGTAGTAATGGAATTATTGGTAGTAGTAGTGGTAGTATTGGATGTGGTAATAGTAGTATAAGTGAAAGTAGTAGTAGTAGTGGAATTTGTAGTAGTAGTAGTAGTAGTAATGTTTGTGGTTATGGTGGTAGTAGATGTTGTGGTAGATATGGTAGTAATAGTAGTACTTGCAGTAGTGGTATTAGTAGTAATAATAACAGTAGTGGTAGTAATTAGAATAGTAATAGTAGCAGTGGTAGTAGTAGTAGTAACAATTGTATTAGTAGTGGTAGTATTGGAGGTAGTAATAGTGGTAGTAGTGATGGTGGTGGTAGTAATGGTAGCTGATTGGTAGTAGTAGTGGTATTAATAGTAGCAGAGGTATTAACAGTAGCAGTAGTAATAGTGTTGTTAGTGATAGTAGAGGAAGTATTGGTAGTGGTACTGACAGTAGTAGTTGTAATGGTGGTATTGATAGCAGCACTGGTAGTAGCAGTCGTAGTACTACTGATAGTATTAGTAGTAGCTGATGTGGTGACCGTGATATTGATAGTAGGAGTTTTAATAGTAATGATAGTACTAATAGTAGTAGTGGTAGTAATCGTGGTAGTAATATCAGTACTAGTAGTAGTGATGGTGGTAGTATTTGTGGTAGTAGTAGTGGTAATAATAGTGGTAATAATACAAATAGAGGTAGTAAAAGTAGTATTAGTAGTAGTTGTAGTAATAGTATTGCTGGTAGTGCTATTAGTATTAGCAATGAGAGTAGTAGTGTAGTAGTTGTGGTAGCCATAGTAATAGTGGTAGTAGTAATAACAATGGTATTAGTACTGGTATTAATAGTAGAAGTAGCAGTAGAAGTAGTGGTGGTAATAGTAGAGGTAGTATTGGTGGAAGTGATAGTAGTAGTAGTGGTAGAGGTGGTAGTAATAGTAGTAAAAATGTTTATGGTAGTAGTAGCAGTAGTAGTGATATTGATGGTATTAGTATTACTGATAGTGGTGGTAGTGGTCTTAGTAGTAGCAGTAGAAATAGTTGCGGTAGAAGGTTTGGTAGTAGTAGTGTAGTAGTGGTAGTAACGGTGGTGTTAGTAGTAGTAGTAGCAATACAATGGGCGGTGGTGTTGGAGGTGGTAGTAGTACAAATGATCGATATGTTGGTACTAGTAGTGACGGTAGTGGTATTTGTAGTAGTAGCATTGGCAGTAGTGGTAGTAGTAGTAGTAATAATAGTACTGGTGATACTAGTATGGGTGGTATTGGTGCAAGTATTAGTAGAAGTAGTAGTAAAAGTGGCAGTAGTAGTTTGGGTGGTAGTGGTGATAGGGTAGGTAGTAGTATTGATATGGGTGGTAGTAGTAGTAATAGTAGTAGTAGTAGTAGTAGTAGTAGTAGTTGTTGTATCAGTAGTGCTTGTACTAGTAATAGTGGTATTAGAATTTGCGGTAGTAATGATGGTGGTTTCAGTGGTAGTATTAGTTGTGGTAGTAGTAGTAGTTGTAGTCGTAGCGGTGGTGGTGGTAGTAGTAGTAATGTTGATAGTTTTGTTAGTAGTAGTGGTGTTGGTAGTAGTAGTAGTAGTAGTAGTAGTAATAGTAGTAGTGAGATTGGTGGTAATAGTGGTGGCGGCGGTAATAGTGTTGATGGTAGACGTATCGGTAATAGTGGTTGTGTTATTAGTTTTGGTGGTGGTAGTACTAGTAGTGGTAGTAGTAGTAGTGGTAGTAGTAGTAGTATTAATAGTCGTGGTGGTAGTATTAGTGGTTCTATTTATTGTAGTAGTGGTGATAGTAGTAGTTGTAGTGGTAGTAGTGATTGTAATAGTCATTGCATTATTGGCGGTGGTGGTAATAGTAATAGTGGTGGTGGTGGTAGAAGTAATAGTGGTGGTGGTAGAAGTAGTAATAGTCGTGGTGGTAGAGGTAATAGTAGCAGTAGTAGTTGTGGTGGTGGTAGTGGTAGTGGTAGGAGTAGTTGAGAGTGGAATTAATAGTAGTAGTAGTGGTAGTAGTGGAAGTATTGATAGAAGTTGTGGTGGAAGTGTTAGTAGTGATAGTAGTATTTGTGGTGGCAGTAGTATTGGTGGTAGAATTGGTAGTAGTAATGGTATAATAGTGGCGATAGTAATATTATTGATGGTTGTTGTGATAGTAGTAGTGTTAGTAGTGATAGTGGTATAGTGGTTGTAATAGTATTAGTGGTATTATAAGTAGCAGTAGTGATAGTGGTGGTTGTAGTAGTGATGATTGTAGAATGATTAGTAATAGTACTAGTAGTAGTGGCATTGGTTGTAGTGGATGTAATAGTAGTAGTATTAGTATTGCATGTAGTAGAGGTGGTGGTAGTAGTACAAGTTGTATTGGTAAAAGGGTTGGTAGTAATGGTGGTGGTGGTGTAAATAGTAGTTGTAATAATGGTATTAGTAGTGGTGTTGTTAGTGGTAGTAGTTGCAGTGTTAGTAGTTATGGTGGTGGTGTTAGAAGTAATGTTAGTAGTAGTAATGGTGATAGTAGTAGTGGCGTTAGTAGTGGTAGTACTATTGGTAGTAAGAATAACAGAGAGTGGATGTAGTAGTAGTGATAGTAGTAATAATCGTGGTGGTGATAGTAGTTGTGGTAATTGTAGTTAAATTAGTGGTCGTAGTGTAAGAAGTGATAGTAGTGGTTGTGATAGTATTAGCGGTAGTAATATTTGTGATGTTGGTGGTAGTAGAAGCGGTAGTAGTGATAGTTAAAGTGGTGGTCGTAGTATTCGTGTTTATGGTGGCAGTAGTGACAGTAATAGTGCTGTTGGTAGTAGTGGTAGTATTAGTGGTGGTAGTATAGTAGTTATGGTAGTAGTAGTACTGATGGTATTAGTAGCGGTGATAGTAGTTTTATTTGTGGTGGTAGTAGTGGTATTATTAGTAGTAGTGGTAATGGTAGTAGTCGTGGTGGGGTAATAGTGGTAATAGTTACATTAGTACTAGATGCTGTAGTAGTAGTATTAGTAATAGTGGTGATGGTTGTAGTATTAAATGTGGTAATATTAGTGTTAGTAAAAGTAGTGGTGTTGGTGGGGGTAGTAGTTGTGGTAGTAGAAATTGCGGTGGTGGAAGTAGTGGTAGTATTAGTAGTAAAAGTGGTATTAGTGGACGTAAAGTAGGATTAGTAGTAGTGGTAGTAAAAGTAGTATTTGTAATAGTACAATTGTTAGTAGTAATGGAAGTAGTAAAATTTGTAGTAGTAATGGTAGTGGTAGTAATAATTGCAGTGTTAGTGGTGGTGGTGCTAATGGTAGTAGTAGTGGTAGTAGTTGTTGTGTTGGTTGTAATAGTAGTAGTGGTAGTATTAGTTGTGTAGTAATAGTGGAGGTTGTGGTGGTAGTAGTAGTACTTATGGTAGCAGTGGTAGAAGTAGTACTGGTAGTAGTAGTTCTGGTGCCGGTAGTATTGGTAGTAGTATTGGTAATATTAGTAGTTTTTATTGTAGTTGTGTTAGTAGTAGTGATGTTATTAGTGTTAATAGTAAAAGGTAGAAGTAGTATTGGTAGTAGTAGTGGTAGTAATTGTTATACTACTAGTAGTAGTTGTGTTGGTAGTAGTAATGTTAGTAGTAGTGGTAGTAATAGTAGTAGTAGTAGAGGTAGTGTTGATATTTGTAGAGGTATTCGTAGTATTATTGGTAATAGTGGTAGTAGTAGTGATATTAGTAGTAGTATTGGTGGTTGTAGTAATGTTAGTAGTATTAGTAGTAGTATTGCTAGTAGTGTTGGTGTTGGCAGTAGTAGTAGTAGTAGTAGTAGTCGTCGTGATTTTGTTAGTAGTGGTATTAGTAGTGGTAGTAGAACTAGTGGAAGTGGTGGTAGTGTTGGTGGTGGTAGTAGTGAAGGTGACAGTAATTGTGGAAATAGCAGTGCTGATTGTGATGGTAGCAGTAGTAGTAGTAGTAGTGATATTAGATGTGTTAGTAGTAGTAGTGTTATTAGTAGTGGTGGTATTAGTAATAGTTGTAGTAATAGTGGATGTGATAATAATCATTTTAATAGTAGTAGTGTTGCTGGTAGTAATAATAGTTGTAAAAGTGCTAATAGTATTTTAATGGCAGTAGTAGTAGTAGTAGTAGTAGTAGTAGTAGTGTTAATAGTGGTAATTATAGTGGTGGTAATTGAAATGATAGTAGTGGTGATAGTAATTGTGGTGATGGTAGTAGTGGGTAACGGGATTTGTTGAAGTTGAAGTAGTGGTAGTTGTAGTGGTGGGTAATCGTGGTACTGGTGTCAGTTGTAGTAGTAGTGGTGGTAGCATTATTGACTCTATTATTGTATGTGACAATAGTAATGGTAGTAATGGTAGTGGTTGTGGTAGTTGTAGTAGTGGTGGTGGTAGTTGTAGTAGTAGTAGTAGCAATGGTGAATGTAGTAGTGGTAATATTTGTGGTGGTGGTAGTAGTGGTATTATTATTAGTGGTAATGTAATCGAGGTGATGGTAGTGGCAGTAATGATGGTGATTGTAGAGGTAGTGGTGGCAGTAGTGGTAGTATTAGTGGTAGTAGAAGTGGTATTAGTGGTGGTTGAATGTTAGTGATGGTAGTAGCAGTCGTAATAATAGTAATAGTAGTAGTGTTAGTAGTTGTATTGGTGATGGTAATAGTGGTTGAAGTATCTGTATTAGTAGTAGTAGTAATAGTGGAAATAGTATTAGTAGTAGTAGTGTAAGTACTAGTATTGTA
Organism: Diploptera punctata; assembly: GCA_030220185.1. Classification (NCBI taxonomy): domain Eukaryota; kingdom Metazoa; phylum Arthropoda; class Insecta; order Blattodea; family Blaberidae; genus Diploptera; species Diploptera punctata. The sequence goes on from JASPKZ010009868.1 coordinate 16,636, forward strand.
GGTGGGTAATAAAGTTAGTAGTGGTAGTGATGGTAATAGTGGTTGTGGTAGTAGTAGTAGTAGTGGTGGTAATATAAGTGGTGGTAGTAGTATTGGTTGTAGTAGTAGTAGTAGTAATGTTTGTAGTAGCGGTGGTAGTAATAGTAGTAAAGTGGTTGAAGTGTTTTAGATAGTTAGTAGTATTGATAGTAGTAGTGTTTTAATAGTATTATTAATAATAATAATAATAATAATAATAATACTAATAATAATAATAATAATAATAGTAGTAGTATTATTTATTAAAATTGCACATCATAAGCCAAGAATCAATTTTACATTTTTAGTGACATACCTTCTCTATCATATTCACCGTCAAAATTCAGATATTTCTTCATTTGTAATTATATGCCATGCTTAGAATAATAGATGTCATTATCATAAGTAATGCCACGAGTGATTTCCAAATTATCGATAAATTCACGACTCACGAAGTGAGGAGTGAATTTATCTAGAGAATTTGGAAATCAAGAGTGTCATTTGTTAGGACTATTTAACGAATAAAATTAAGCTGTTTACTCACAAATCATTATTTAACTATAGTTATTTTAAAATATTTATATATTTAATGTAAACGGCGATGTTTGAAAACAAATGAGAAACGGTAGGTGCGCTTCTACTGCTTCTTTTGTTTATCACTGCAACCAGATCATACTATTTATTGCCAAAGGAACGCAATATTGTAAGAATGCTCTCTAGTGGAGAAAAAATGAAACACATCAAACTGTATATTAATTCATTTCTGATGTCGTATGATGTAAATATGACAATTATATTTTTCTGGATTATTACCTGGGAAAAAATACATTTAAGGAAGTGCAAACATTGGTTTTTTTGTGGTATAATAAATTGCTACAAATGTTTTTATATTAACTCCAGCAAGCGCTGTGTTGACATCTATGCACTATATATACAATCTGGTAGCCGTATTTTTTATAGACTCAGTCAATGCAAAATAATGGTCAGACCTGTTCAGAATATTAAAAAGGAGGAGCTTTCTTTAATATGGTAAATATAACACTGATAAATATTTCGTGAAACACGACTCTGATTGGTTGTAAAACAGAAATCATTCAAACGTGATTAGTCATTGACTCCCATTTGGGGCATGAGTTAAATAGTCTATTATAATTCACCGTTACAGACTCGACTTCATTCAACGCTTGCATTCATCGATTAATTCTTCCCTACTTCTTACTGGCTTCCTTAATACCCATCCTCTGGAAATTCAACTTGAATGAAAAAATTAGGTTTACAAAGTAATTTAAGTTAATATTCTAGCATCCGGTACTTGTTATGAATATTATGCACTGTGCTATATATATCTTTACTGGTATAAAGTGAGGAAATAATAATAGTTATAGCTATTATCTAACGGCCTTGTTAGGCTAGAGTTTTAGTTCTCTGCCTGTGGTCCCGAGGGTCGGCAATTCAAATTCGGGCGGTCGGCTGGTTTTTCAGGATGTCAGAATCCAAGAAATAAGTTCTCCGAAAGTGAATTTAGGGCGTGGGTCCCCAGTCTGAAAACTTTCGGGGTCGTAAAAGATCCTTCTGGTAAAAATTGGAGCTTTTGGTCAAAATTTAATCGGCCTTTCCCATCCAAGTTATACATTATTTGTCTGCAAGGTTTTCGAGAGGATGTGCCAACCACATGACACTAGCTGACATGTGTAGGGAAATAAGTGTAACTAATTAGCTTTTATATGAACCTCCCGTTAGGAAGCACCCTTGTCTCACGTGAGGATGTATGGATATAGATTTGTATTAACTACAGCTATTAGCTACGTACGTGTCAGTAATTATGATTTGGTACAGTTGTTAATCCTAAACTTATGTAAGTCCGTCACGCAGGAGAACTGAGTGCGTAAACTGAGTGCATTTACTCAGACATCCAAGTAATTGTTCATTTTGACGGTTTAAATTTATTGCTATATGCCAAGAGTTTGCTTCCGACAAAACAAAAATTGAGGCCGCTAGAGCGTTAAAACATACAAACGGGACAGGCTCCTAGGTGAGTTTTTTTTGGGGATTTTCCTCACCTGTAAGACAAATGTCAAGAAGTTTAGGGCCCAACGGTTCCCGAAAATCATTCTGCCATCATCATCATCCTTATCATTATGATCATCATCATCCTTCACCAGTGTGGAAAGCGGAAGCTACCACACCTATAATTCGCTAATAAATCTGCAAAGCATAGCATGGAAATTATATGAATGCAGTGAAAGACCTGCCCTTGGGAAGAACTACTATGGATGGATGGATTGCTAGAAGTCATTTCTCTAATCTCTAATTTTGCTCTCTCTCAATTTTCTCACTGCATCAAAATACTTCCCTGTCTTTCTTCGCGCTCGACCACTCCTAATACATCCCAAAACGTCATTCTACAACCATCAACTTTAAAATTTCTCTGGCAGTAACAGGAATCCAAGTAATTCTGTTACTTTTGCAAAATTACATAATATGTTGCAAGTCTTTCCGCTCATTGCAAAGCGGACATAATTTAATACCGTCCTCGCTTGCAAATTATGTGTATCCGTCCAGCCAAGCGGAACCATGCAATAGGACTTTCATCATTTCCCACCCAAAGTGTCAATGTATATCTCTGTTCCCCAGGATAATTTAACTTCTGATTCTAGGGTGAGAGATATTATTTTTGTCACCGCTGCTGTTTAAATATCGCATTAAATTAGTACATAGAGATTGACTTCACAGGTTCCAGTTATCAGATTCAAGAGTCAACTTCAATGACAGCACTGGACAACTTAAGACAATAAACACAAAGACCTGCCCAGACGAAGTTAGAGAAAGTATCTGTTTAACTAATAGCAATCATAAGTAAACACCCTCCACATAGGAATTGCATAACTTTGAAGTTGGTGGAGGGTGTGTGTGTACACTTTGCGACAAAAAGAATGAGCCGCTTCAAAAAGCAGAATCCCTGTTATGGCCCATTGCGCATGCTCGAAAAGCTAAAGCTGTGATTCACGAGGTAACGCGCTGTTAAATATTTTAAATACGCTGTATTTGGTTTTAATCGTCTTAAATAGGTAAGGAACAGTGATGGAGACATGTTTCTAGATATTTACGAGCGTTCGACAAATGCAATCTTACTCAATTGCGACAATTCAAATAAAGTTAAACTCTGGTTCATAGTGCAAAAGTACAAGGTAACGAATATTTAGACAACTAGTATCCGACGTTCGAATAGCGTAGATCATTAAACCACTTACAAGAAGACGAAATATGCATAAAAGCCAGGGTTTGAACCCTTCATCAATTTTTTTTATTCGTTTGTATTTTCGCAAAATACATCCTATAACATTTAATTACTGCTACGTAGTCTACATCTTGCCTTCGTAAACTCTGTAACACTATTTATTTATCGGTATAAATTTAATTGTGTGTGCAGTACCATGTTTTAATAACAATGCTATAAATGTATGTAATAAAATATAATACAGCTTCATATATTAATGTGTTTATTTATTTATTACTTGTCATTGATGAAAAAGTTTCACCCTTCAATTAAAATATTTAGTTTATATGTCAAGTCCCATAATAATAGCCCATAGATGATTGGCAATAATAAATAATAATAATAATAATAATAATAATAATAATAATAATAATAATAATTATTATTATTATTATTATTATTGTTATTATTTTTTATTATCCATCATCCATAGTAATAATGTGTATATATATATATATATATATATATATATATATATGGTATGATAAGAAAAATAAATGCCTGGACGGGATTCGAACCCGGATCTCTGAGTCTGTACCTCAGCGTGACATCCATTACACTACCAGGCGAATCCAATTCAAACACTTATTTTTCTTATATATGTATTATATTCTCCATTATTACTAGATGTCGCGAGAACACTGTCTTCACTGCCATCTAGTAGCTGACTATAACAAGTAAGCAAATTAAAGAGAATATTTATTTTACTTTATAGCAGTGACGCTTTATCGATGTTATAATTAAATGTTTAACATTGAGCAATGCAAGCTTAATATGGTATGATTAGAAAAATAAATGCCTGAACGGGATTCGAACCCGGATCCTTGAGGCTGTACCTCAGCGTGATATCCATTACACTACCAGGCGAATCCAATTCAAACACTTATTTTTCTTATATATGTATTATACTCTTCATTATTACTAGATGTCGCGAGAACACTGTCTTCACTGCCATCTAGTAGCTGACTATAACAAGTAAGCAAATTAAAGAGAATATTTATTTTACTTTATAGCAGTGACGCTTTATCGATGTTATAATTAAATGTTTGACATTGAGCAATGGATATCACGCTGAGGTACAGACTCAGTGATCCGGGTTCGAATCCCGTCCAGGCATTTATTTTTCTTATCATACCATATTAAGCTTGCATTGCTCAATGTTAAACATTTAATTATAACATCGATAAAGTGTCACTGCTATAAAGTAAAATAAATATTCTCTTTAATTTGCTTACTTGTTATAGTCAGCTACTAGATGGCAGTGAAGACAGTGTTCTCGCGACATCTAGTAATAATGGAGAGTATAATACATATATAAGAAAAATAAGTGTTTGAATTGGATTCGCCTGGTAGTGTAATGGATATCACGCTGAGGTACAGACTCAGAGATCCGGGTTCGAATCCCGTCCAGGCATTTATTTTTCTTATCATACCATATTAAGCTTGCATTGCTCAATGTTAAACATTTAATTATAATATATATATATATATATATATATATATATATATATATATATATCCAATTTTTACAACGTTATACATTTTTCTGGCACCAATGATTTGTCTTCAACTTCGCTTTATAATAATGATAATAATAATAATAATAATAATAATAATAATAATAATAATAATAATAATAATAATAATGGAATGTATCAAAGGATGTGAAGAATGAAATTAACAGGGATTCAAATTTAACCCAAAATATACCCAAGAAAATGACATAAAATATAGAATTCAAAAAGGCAGATCAGTAATTACGATGTTAAACGCGTTTTGTGGGATAAGAACATATGAATGGATACGAAATTAGGTATTTATAAATACATAATTCGAAACACGCTAATATATGGTGCAGAGACTTGGCAGTTGAATACAAGTTTGAGTTTAAAGTTTATGTCTACTGAAATGGATAGTTCTAGACGCTCAACTAGACATTCTAAATTAAAAAATCAGAAATACATCATCACACAACAAATGAAAGTCCAAAATTCAATATTAGATTTTGTGAGATAAAGACACTGTAATGGTACGGTCATTCATGTAGGATGCCAAAGAAAAGATTACCCAGACAAGCTTTGGAATGGATTCCACCTGGGAGAGGAAAGAGAGGTCCATCTAGATTTAAATTGATGGATGATGTAAGAAGAGGTATGAGAGAGCTAGGTCTGGAAGAATTGGAATGTGAAGATAGAGAAGAATGGAGAAATAAGATAAAAATATAAAACGCTTTGGGCACAGGAAGATGTTTTATTACATTGTTACGCTATTTATAAATAAATAGATAATAATACAAATAGTAATACTTACAAATATTTAGTACGTTTTTTCTTTAAAAATGGACGGACAGAATAAAATAGAAAGCATTTTAACAATTACAAAAATTAACCTCATCGGAAATCGAACCTGTGACCTTTTGCATACGAATCAAGCCACTGAGCTAAGCGTACGCTGGCTAATTGCGCTTGAAAGAATACTCTTCGAATTAATTTACTCGTGTGAACCGCGAGTTGGAACTTAAAATATTCGAGATCAAGAGTCGGCCCATACTTTTTGTCGCAAAGTGTACAGTGGAGGAAATTGGTATAAAGCCACTAACTTTTAGTAGCAAAACAACCTGAAATATTTATGCAAATACCATATGTGTGTCATAGATTACATATAATTATCTTGGACATAATTTCATACAGGTCTCCTCATTTTGTATTTATTATATATGTAAATAATACGTAAAATCTAAGAAAACGCTGTCCAAGGGGTGGAAATCGGTATAAAGGCAGGACAACTTCTGGCTTTTACAGAGACATAAATGTAAACAAAACACTGCAATTACATGGAGACGACGTGTCTGTGAGCATCGTTCATCAGTTACAAGTCAGTAGTATGTACAATGCCACGTGGAAAGCCTCTATCAAATGAAGAGAAATCAAGAGTTAGTGCCTTCAAGGAGATGGGCTTTCCAATAGACAAATACCTACGAAATTGGGGCTTCAATATGTGTCATTGATAATTTTGTCAAACTGGGCTCACAATATGGAAAAAACGGGAAATATGGACGGACAAGAAAATTGTCTGAGCGCACTAAACGTCTCATTTTACGTAAAGCAAAAGGTAAGAGTATGTTTTCTTCTCAAATCCAGGCTGATTTGAAATTGCTAGTAACAGCCAGACGAGTAAGACAAATTCTGTCAGAAGACAAGAACCTAAAAGTAAAAAAAAAAAGAAAGAAAAGAACACCTCTGAACGATGCACATAAGAAAGTTAGAATGACTTTTGCTGAAGAACACATGTCCTGGACCTCAGAATGGAATAAAGTAATGTTCAGTGATGAGAAGAAGTTTAATCTGGACGGGCCTGATGGCCTTCAGTATTACTGGCACGACCTCCGTACTGAAGAGCAAGTTAGAATGAGTAGAAACTCGGTGGTGGAGGCGTTATGATTTGGGCAGCATTCTGCTTTAAAGTAAGATCAGAAATAGCATGGATACGCATCAAGATGAATTCTGAGTCCTACACTGAGGAGCTTGTGGAGTCCTAATTGATACGAATGTATGAGGATTTTGGCGAAGATCTAATTTTTCAGCCAGATAATGCTTCCATTCACATGTCTGCCAAATCAAAGGAGTGGTTTAGGAAAAACGAAATACCACTTTTGACGTGGCCAGTCAGAAGTCCTGATTTAAATCCGATTGATAACTTATGGGGGATCCTGGCAAGGCGTGTGTATCGCAATGGACGGCAGTTTGGGACAGTGACTGAGCAGAAGAATGTTATTCAGGGAGAGTGGGCTTCAGTCTCAGTGGAAGAAATAAACACCCTCATCAAGTCAATGCCAAAGAGAATCTTCCAAGTAATTAACAACAATGGAGATTCAACTAAATTTTAGAACTTTGTTGTAAACTTTGCGCTCAGTCTTTTTGGTTTAATCTGTGAAATACACAAAATGCCTTTATACTAATTTCCACCCATATGTGAGAGTGGTTTCAGTTTTCATGTACTTTTTGGACGGTAATGGATAATTAATTTTGACATTATTTGTGTGTGTTTTATACTCAATCACCTCCTAAGTTAATATAGAAAAATGCCAAAGAAAGAGTAAATAAACTTGTGTTAACACTTTTAACAAGTGCCTTTATACCAATTTCCTCCACTGTACATCTAAACCCCAATGACTAAATCTAAAGTAGATTAACTATTGTCAATCCCTCGTTGCTGGAAAAACTTTTGGCGAGATACCAGACAAAGAAGCAATGCAGAAGATGTTAAAAAGCATCAAAGCTGGTGACGAAGTTTCACTTTCCAACGGCAGAGAAGATAAATTAACAGGTAAAACAAATTGCTTTACTGTAAAAAAATAAGCCTTCTGTGCGAGAAAACTATAAACAAATATTTCAATTTGGGGTTGGAAGTTAGGCCGGTATCCATAAAATTTCTTTCGAAAGAAACTGAACTGTTTGTAGCAAGGAAAAGAATAGTTGAGAAAATCAAATTCTTCTATCAGTGCTAGGTTATTATCTATATTTAACGATGCTTTTTAATAGCTGGATCAATAGTGCAGCAAATTAAATCTGTGCAAGAGAGACCCAACTTATTTTGCTGAATTTTTTTTCAAGCTTGAGGTTTCATTATATGCCGGATACGCATACAGGTGACCTAGGTATTTAGTCCATTCCAAAATAACTCTTGATCAGGATTTATAATGCCTGTAACATCATTTGACTCCTCCAGCAACTTTTAAACTGGTGAACCTAGGAACCAGAGAGCTGATGCTAACTAGTAATTCACCAAGTTCGACTGCAGCGCCAAAAAAAAGAAGATAAAGAAGAAGAAAAATGCTGTGATTAAATGCATATTAAATGTCTAATGTAAATACAGTTTTTTTAAAATTTAACTTATTGTAACTTTTTAAAATATAAAACTGTATATATGAATAACTTACTTAAACAAGAAGTTCCAGAAGAAATCTAGATGTACATGTTATATTTAAATCGGTATACGGCTTTATCCATTACGTTCAATTCATGATTTTATTATAAAAATAAATGTCATAAATTTTCTTGACAAAATGCATCTACTGTAGTTGCATAGCGATAATTACAATGATGACATAATAACTCGCACGTTACGAAGAAACGTCAGTGAATGTGAAAATGGAAAATTGTTTCTAAATTATTTTAATCAGGAATTAAAAACATTAATATTTCACAGGTTAGTTATTACTGTTAGTACATTATGTAATCATGAACTTTAATGGTTCAGACCAGTAGCATCGGAATTCAAATTTGGGGGAGAATGGGACTTTGCTTTCAAGTCTCTTTCCACAGGGTGAGACTTATTTACGTGAACAAATTATGCAATAAGAGGTCCGAAACCTTACTTCATCCCGTACAAAATCCTTCTCAAGATTGTACGTCCAAAAAATCCATCAGCACCGGAACCAGACATCAGTAGGCACCAGGACAATTCATAGTTTAAACAAAGCAGTTTCATACAGACCCTATATATTTTATATAGATTACGTTTATCAGATATCCAAGGTATAGATCCTGTCGCAAATAATATATATATATATATAAGTATATATCTTCTATTTAATATAACCTCATATTTTTATACAATTTTTATATGCGCCACACCACATTGGTGGGTTCAAACCCGGCCGTAGTCGATGGATTTTTAGGATGTGAATATCCAAGGGACAAGTATTCCGGAAGGGACTATAAACCATGGGTTCAGATTCAAAGATTTTCAGGCTCGTAAAGAACCAAGTAATTGGGTTGCGAGTATTTGAGACTAAATAGTTAGAAACAATTTTGGACAAAAGAGAGGCAAGCCGACAGGTGAATAAAGAAAACTTCATAACAGGAAGCTAGATGTACTTTATGGTAAATCGGATATAATAGGAAAATTACGTATCGCATACTGTATTGGCAGAACATATGCCGTGATGGGGGTCGGAAATATCATGTAGGTAAATCAGAGAGAAACAGTAAAGTAGGTAGTTCAAGAATAATGTGGGATGTTAGTATGTTATAATGCGAGTTTGGGAAGTGGTTTATACAGAAACGAGGAAAATGTTTAAAAACCGATTGAGGATTTTAATTTCCAAGATTGTGTAAAACACATCACGAACGTGCGTTGTACATAATTTGTTGATTGGTGGTGTTTTAAAAATAATATGTAACAGTAATATAATAACATAATAACGTCTTTGTTGGAGAAATTTGCGTTCATTATAAACACATGACAAACGTTAACAATTTTACCAATAATTATTAGGTACTTATTAGCAGGCCGTGATATGAGTCAGCTATAAAATGGTGGCAATTACGCATTTGTTGTTTTATATTGTTTCGAATAAAGTTCAGTTCACTTAAAATGCAGTGATTTGTTTCGTATAATGTATATTAACACTACATTTGGATACAAATTTGTACATTAATTGTACATAATATACATAGAAGGCAGTGGTTTTACTTCCCAGAATGGTTTAGTATATTTTAGAATAGTTATTTACGTTAGCAACCCTAAAATATAGAAGTTGAAATTACAATCATAGTTGTCATTGCTGCAAATACGACAATACGCATTATCGCGCAAAAGATAACATTAAGCATGATTTGAGAGAGTGAATTACAAAGGGAATGATTGAAAAACGATATTCAAGGTTGGTATGTATCGACAGCGTATGTCTGCGCGGTTAAAAACCTCCGGGTATAGATCCAGGGAGTTAGTTTTCAAAAATGGTTATTCTTATTCTATCTCGAACTATGCTTTTCAAGTACCCTCAAGATGACCATTACTCAGCCAAATGCAGTACATAGGGTAAAATTGCCTAATTGTGAGATATTTTATTTTGTGCAAGAATATTACTTTAAATAATTGTGACAAAATTTGAATAGAGTAATGTACAATACTGGGCAGCAGACTCGAGGAATTCACTATAAACTACTTACGCACTGACAGCGGGGAAAGGACAGCGTAGGATCGAGTTGATACATCCTCTCATATTTTGGTAAATATTTTACAAATTCACGTAATTTACAAGTTGAATGAAGCATGCGATGGAACTGTTCACCACCGTATTGTCCATACATTTTACAATGATATTGGTGCTCGTATTGCTCATAGTGGTAGTGGTAATGGTTATGATGATAGTGGTAATGGTAGTGATGGTAGTACTAGTGATTTATACCAATTGTTATTGAAAGAATTTCAACAAATAAATTTATTAATTGAATTTCTAAATTAAGAGGGTAGTGATGATAGTGGTATTGGTGGTAATAGTTGGTTAGGGTGGTAGTGGTAGTGGTGATAGTGGTAATGGTGGTAGTGATAGTGATTATAGAGGTAGTCATTGTAGTAATAGTGTAGTGATGGTAGTGATTGTGGTAGTGATGATAGTGGTAGCGATGATAATGGAAGTAAAGATAGTGGTAGTGTAGTGATGCAAGTGGTAGTGGTACTGATGATAGAGGTAGAGGCAATGATGATAGTGGTAGTGATTGTGATTATAGTGGTAGTTGTAGTGATGATAGTGGCAGTGATTGTAGTAATAGTGTAGTGATGGTAGTGGTAGAGGTAGTAGTAATCATGGTGATGGTAGTGGTAGTGATTATAGTGGTAGTGATGATAGTGGTAAATGGTAGTGATAGTAGTGGTAGTGACGATAGTGGTAAATGGTAGTGATGGTGCTGGTACTGGTAGTGTTGAGAGTGGTAGTGGTAGTATTGATAGTGGTAGTGATGCTAGTGGGAGTAGTATAGATGGTAGTGGTAGTGGTTGTGATGGTAGTGATAGTGATGGTAGAGTAGTGATGGTAGCGGTACTGGAAGTGATGGTAGTAACAGTAATAGTAGTGATGGTAGAGAGAGTTTAGTGGTGATAGTGGTAGTGGTAGTGACGGTAGTGATGATATTGATAGTGGTATTGATGGTAGTGGCAGTGGTAGTGATGGTAGAGGTAGTGATGTTAGTGGAATTGATAGTAATGATAGTGGTAGTGTTAGTGATACAAGTGGTAGTGATGATAGAGGTAGTGATAGTGATGTTTGTTGTAGTGGCACTGAGGATAGTGGTAGTGTAGTGATGATATTGGTAGTGGTAGTGACGATAGTAACAGTGTAGTGATTGCAGTGGTTTTGATGGTAATGATTCTGATTGTAGTGGTTTTGATGGTAGGGGTTTTCATGGTAGTGGTTTTGAAGGTAGTGGTATTTCTAGTGATGATAGTGGTAGTGGTAGTGATGGCAGAGGTAGTGGTAATAATCTTAGTGATAGTGGAAGTGATGGTACTGTAAGTGGAAGTAGTTGTGATGGTAGTGGAAGTGTTAGATATGATAGTGATAGTGGTAGCGATGGAAGTGGTACTAAGTGGTAGTGATGGAAAGTAGGTAGTAATGGTAGTGGTACTGATTGAATAAACGTATGTATCAAAATGCTATGGGAAGTGATACTAGATATAGAGTAGTAGGGTAGTGGCAAGTATGACAGTGGTAGTGATGGAGTGGTAGTAGTAGCAATGATGATAGGTAGTGATGATAGTGGTAATGATGGTAGTAGTAGTGAATGATAGTAGTAGCGAAGTAATCATAATGATAGTGGAAGTGAAAGAGTGTGAGAATACTGTAGTGCTCGTGAGTGGCAGTATTGACAGTGGTAGTGATGGTATAGTAGTATTGATAGTGTTGATGATAGTGAAAGTGCATGATAGTGGTAGTGATGGGAGTGTAGTGGGTACTTGATATGTGTATGGTATGGTGTGTTTGATGATATGTAGTCAAGATAATGAAGTGATAATAGTGGTAGCCAGGACAGGTACGGCATATTGATAGTGGTAGTGATGGAGGTAGTGCGATAGCGGTAGTGATGGTTAATTGGAAGTGATGATAGTATTCACTTGTAGAAATGATAGTGTTAGTGGTACTCCTTATAGTGTTAGTGAAGTAGTGGTAGTGTTGGCACTGTCAGTGGTAGTCATGTAATGTCAG